>CM040976.1:33517154-33532627 GCA_022985145.1 Pangasius djambal | reverse complement strand
CACTAACTAAAGAGGATTTATGCTGATATTGCCCAAAAACCCTATTTTGTTCAGGCGTTTCCAAACTTTTGGAGGGCAGTGTATATAATCTTTGCCTAACAGACACTTAAATTCACTACTAAAGAATCAACTTTTATCCATCAAACATCGAAAGCTCCCTTTCTGCACAACAGACACCAAATGTACCATATGATTCATCTCAGAATGACTGCCAGCTGAAAATGCCTCAGTACACTACTCTTTGCTTTGTGCGTCATCATCCAGTATGTTTTTTTCATACTTAAAAAAATGACTGTATAGGGAAAACTATTTCACAATTTTGAGCAATAAAGTAAGACTTTTACAGCCTGCTGTAAAACTCACAGCAGAACACAGGAAACCGAACAGGATAACGCACATTTTCATAAACTGCACAAATGTATTTGATAGAGCTGCAGCTTTAGGTTTTGTTCCTAACATTGTTTGTTTCTTGTTGATTGTGGTCTGACTGATTAACTCTCGTATTGGCTGTAACTGCTACAGAGTGGTGCTTCGTGTAACACACCGCTTTCTCCTAATGATGATGGAGTTAGAGTAGAGAGGCCTGGTGTAATTGCCTGATTAGTGCTGCCGTGGAACCCAGTGTTCTTCTCCATCACCCTCTTTCCAGAAGACAGTACAGGCCCACAATCTTTAAACATAAGAATAAGGCTATATATTCCTGTGATTTCTACTATATCTGTAACAATTGCGTGAGATATAATTGGCCAAAAATACTGGTTTAAGCAGACTTACCAGCCTTCATATATTTTGCATAGGAGCTCCACATTTTTAGGTTCTGAGTATACTGCTACGAGTTATCACTCAAAAATACTCCAAAAGATATGCAGTCTACTGAAAAAACTAAACAAAACATGAAATATCTCCAAAACAAAGTGTCGAGTCTAACAATTTACACATAAATTCCATGATTATGATAATTAGAAAGTGATTGTTAATGGTTTCTAGAAGGGACACAAGTCTTCTGGAAACCATTAATTTTATTTTTGTCCAATTTATTTTTCACATTTTTCTTCAAACAAATAAAACATTTGACTTTGGACAAAAAAAAAACCCAGAAATATATAAGATAAGGAAACGATATAAAATAAGGAAACTTCCTTATTCAGGTTCTCAGATTATTTTTTTGTCCAAAGTATTTGACAAGAACACCAGAAAAATAAAAATAAATAAAATAAAAGGAATTAAAGCATACTCTTCAGTAATGGTAATGCTTAATGGAATGTTCTGTTCTTCTTGTATTTTATTGATATAAATGCACTAATTAGGCTTTATTCTTTGTTAAAGCATTATGGACCTTCGCACAATCACATGGTTAGTCTTGGAACAGATCCTAGCCCTCGATGGATCAAATTTAGTAGTACTCTGGAGCAAAATACTTCACGTCCATTTTTGTGAATACACCACCTCTTTTGGTCTTTACATTGCAGAATTTTTTTGATCTACTGCACTGGATATTCACTCCAAATGTGCACTTCAGATATCTTCTAGATATAAGCAGCACACCGTGTCTGTTCCCATTTAAAGCGCAGACTCAGAGGTATTATTCGGGTCTCCGCTTTCCTGCTGCGAACACCTCGACCACTGCTCAGCTAATCAAGTGATTGCAGCTGTTACAGGCTGAATCGACAGAGCACGGCAACTCAAATCATCTGCCCATGACAGCCAGCACAAAAGGTTTCTGATAGGTGCGCCTGCCTGATCTTCTCTCGGGGTTCTCTTTTTCCCCTCTGATGAAACTCTTTCACCATCCCCTGCTGAGCCAGAACAGACAGAAAAAAAACACTTCCTTGCCTCTGAAAGTCTCAGAGATAACGATTAAAATTCAGGGAGCGGAGGGTCTTCTCGCCTCTGCCTGAGCGTAATCACTTGTCAAAGCCTGGTTCTGACACTTGCAATCATGCGTGACGGGAGCTGATAGGTTCCGATTGAAACGCTAATCACTGGGTTTAGATGCGGCTTTCTGTTCACGGGAAGAGTCAGAGGAAACGGCGGATAAAAGAAAGACAGCACGGCATTTTTTCTGCTCGGATGTGGGGCAGATTCTCTAACAAACACCGACACTCACCAAAAATGATCAATCATTTAAATCTAAGGCTATCCACAACACAGTTAATCACAATCAATCTTAACCATCCATCGATAAACAGCAACGATGTCAATAAAAAGGAAATACATTTCACTAATGCACACCGGTCTCCGACATCCGACATCTTATGTTTATTCAACATTTATGGAAGGAGACTCCAGCGTCAAGAGCTTTGTAACAGTCAGAGGTAAAGCTGATGGAGTAACTACATTTCCTGTGTGTTGACTTCAAGAGAGAAGGAGAAAAAAGCTCCTGAGGGAATGACTGAGATAAGATAAGATAAGATAAGATAAGATAAGATAAGATAAGATAAGATAAGATAAGAACTTTATTCATCCCGAGGGAAATTCTTGTGCCAGAGGTTGCTCAAAACAGATACATCACAACAATGTAGGAATAAATGACAATACAGTAATAAATGCAGTAGTAAAAATAAACGCAGTGTGTAATAGAATAGCAAAAAAGTGAGCTGCTTTAGTAAAAAATAAGTAAGTACACAAATAATGAGTGGAGAAGTAGAAAAGTAGAGTGAAAAATAGAAAGCGACATTACACACGATATTGCACTTTATATTGCACGTGGTACTGCACGTTCAAATGGTAGAATAGCAGAAAAATGATAATGACTGTTTATCGTAGTTACCATAACGTAAGTGAGAACAGGAACTAGCTAGTTTTTTCACAGAGGTTCCACATCATTAAACGTAACGATAAATAAATAAAACCTACCACATAATTCTTTAATATGTAAATCATTTTGCTGTGACTGAAGACTTTAATTCTGAAGGTCACACTGACACTGGAGACTCCTTCCATAAATGTTAAATAAATGTTTCCTTCACTGTATCATTTATGTGGAGTGAATGAGCTGTTACTATGGCAACGATAACGTATTAGAACAAGGGCATATTAATATGGGTTAATATGAACCTGTGATCTGCAGCTGCACTGCTGTCAGAGCTGCTGTGATAGAAAATTAATCAATTTCTGCTTTCTGCTGACTTGCTTATGTGATTAAAAGGATACACACAGACATATCATGTAAGAATTTGATATTCATAACCAAATAAATAAACATATAGTTCCTTGTGGTGGAACCTTTAGATGCTTCTGTACTATTACCCCGTATTGCCTCAGTCTGATCCAAGAAAAGACAGAAATATCCAGAAATATGCAGGCTAAAAATGACACAATGACTTCTGAACGCACAATATATTCAGTCACACAATACAGAGCGAAACAAATCGACAGTTCTTTCTTCAGGTGTCTGTTTATCTACCAAAGAGGCATCTGCTTTTGACACAAATGAGCACTGCATAGGATTCCCTCATTAGCATGTGATCTCCGGCTGACGCTCAGACGTGTAAATATGCGAGCATGATTTTGCAATCCGACTGCTGCTGAGAGGAAGACGAACGAATCCATATCTCACTTTTTTCCAAGGCTGGAGAACACTCCATTAAAATAATCGATACATGAAAATAAACGAACTCCTTCAGCAGTAATTTATTCTCTAGTGTGTGTTTGCTGGAGGCTTTGGATGACCCTTGTGGGCACTCAATCGATACAAATATGAAAAAAAAGAATCTGAGCAAAACGGCTGATTGCTTTATTTTTTAACACTAAAGAACAACATGTTTGATTAGGTATCCTTCTAATGAAATCTTGAGGGGCTTTCCTGAATATCAGAATTTTATTATTATTTTTTTTTTTGCAGAATCAATATGCATTTAAGGAGAATAGGAACTGAATAAATCCCTGGGTTCTGAGCATATTAAACCTTTAATATTATGTGGCTCAGACCTCGTTTTATTTTCTCTCACTGAAAATGGTTTCAGCACTTCACTATCTTCAGTTTCTATCTTTCAGTTAACCTGCTCTGCCTTCGTTCCTCTGCTTGGTCACATCCTCTCAGCATTGCTTTATTTCCAGTTTTGGTTTTGTCTCCACTTTTGTCTCACTGTTGTTTCATTTTCCTGATTGTTCCCACATGATGCTTGTTTCCTGTGAAATGTTTTTTTTAGGAAAGATCAAATGATCAGGACAACAGAAGGAAGCGGAGAAAGCAAAAAGGTCAAAACCAGGAAAGAAAGTAAAACCTTGCAAAGGACAGGAATGATTGAGTCGTGGAAATACACAAGGAATCGATCGAAGATAAACAGGAAACAGATGTGTTAGCATTCAGGTGAGTGTGAGTTCTGTGATATTCGGGCTGGATTCGGATCAGCATTGACAATGACACTGAAACAGGATGCGACAGTTGTGCAACAATAACAGTTAATGTTATGCATGTCACACAGCATTTTGAAGAGAAAACCTTCATACCTTAAGCCTTCATACTGTCTTAATTACACAACATGAAGACGTTCTGCAGAACGTCTTTAGGTAATTAATGGACTATTTGGTATTTAACCCTTTGGAGTCTAAGATATGTTAACTATACATTTGTTTTGCTGTATTATATATATATATATATATATATATATATATATATATATATATATATATATATATATAAAATTTACATTCAAGTGTTTTTTTTTTTTTTTTTTTCAGCAGAACCTCAGCGTTTAGAATTTTATTATTTATTTATTTACTCTCAAATACTCTCAAAAGAAATCTGCCGAAATGCATCAATATTTCGTATCCAGTAGATTCAAAAGCTTTTTTGTTTTTTTTCAATTTTCCCACTTGTTTTTATGTCAGAATATGATGAAGATAGTATGCATAGAAATATTGTTAATTCCTAATGTAACAGATGCACAATGAGCGAATAAATCTGTATCATTTTTAAAATGATATATCTCCACTTTCTTTTGGTTTATATATCAGGTTTTCTCTGTCTGCTTCTCTCCCGTCACCGTCTCTGACATATGTGTGAGAATATGACGTGATATCATTTGGATGCGGAGACATGTCTGTCGATAACAGAGGGATTTCACTGTATTTAAGGAGGAAAAAATGATTTCTGATTCCGAGTCACTTTCAGAAAGGGAGCTAAATTTCAGTGCCACTGAATAATTTATCCAGAATCGATCAAGGTTGTATTACATGGACTGACATTCAGGCCAATGTCTAAAATTATTTAATACAAAGGTTAACGTGTCCCAGACTTCCTGTTGAAACACTAACACTCAAAGAATCACATAAAGAAGCCTTATATCGAGTTACTGTGTAGTCTGTAGACATGTCCTGTTTTGTTCATTGTTACTGAACACATATTCAATCCACAAGCAATTCATTAAATCTCATTTACATTTATTCATTTTTGCATTTACTCTGTTCAGTCAAAGGGATTTGGAGTAGATACAGACTTGCATGCCAACCACAGGCCAGTAATCGCTTTTGAAGGAATTCAAGGTTGAGATTAAATCTGTAGTTTCAGTGGGTTTAGTTTACAACCAAATCTTAAAACGCCAAAAGCAAAGAATCTAAATTTCATTAAGAGATAATCTCACCTGTGAGCTCCAAGATTAAATTTACCCATTTAAAAAAAAAAACAAAAACAAAACATCGATGAATAAAATCATTTAGTTATGTGGCTCAGGCTATGTCAGTTATGTGTTTCCTGAAGCATGGGAAAAAAAAATCAAAGAAACGCAATTGCCTGAAAAATAGTTACTCTGCCGCTTTTTTCTCTCAGTTTAACCTGTCGTGACCTCCAGAGTAGCAGAGCAGCGCTAATCAGTGAACCGAGGCTCAGGACTCAGCCGTGAGACCTACTGCATTATTCAACATGGATTATAAGAAAGAGAGTGAGGGAGAGAGAGAGAGAGAGAGAGAGAGAGAGAGAGAGAGAGAGAGAGAGAGACGAATACTGAAGTGAATGGAAATTAAGAGAATGATAGAGAGAGAGGGAGGAGAATGAAAGACAGGGATATATAGAAACAGAGAGAATGAGAGACTTAGAGAGACAGGTAGAAAGAGGAAGACAGAAAGAGAGAGATAGACGGAAGAAAATAGAGGGAGAATTTAACCGAAAATTGAGAGACAGAATATGAAAAGCAGTGAAAAAGCAATTAAAGACAAGAGAAATGAAAGAGAAACTCATAGAATGTGACAGAAAGAGTGAAAGACAGAAGGAAAGAGACATGGAGTGAGACATTAAAAGAAAGATTTAATGACAAAAAGAAGTATATAACGAGGGAGAAAAAAGAGAGAGAATGAAAGAGAGAATTAGAGAAAGAGAAGAGGAGAAAGGGTCATAAAATAAGAATCAGAAAGATGACGTGAGAGAAGATCAAAAGAGGTAGAAGAGGAGATGGGGGATAGTATTAGAGAGAGAGAGAGAGAGAGAGAGAGAGCGCTGCTTAACCTTCAGTGTGATGAGGTGAAACTCTTGGGAACGGAGCTTTAAATCGGCCTCCTGCACCACAATAAAAGCTCAAAGCCGAGTGTATGAATGTCAATAAGAGTGCAGGCTGATAAAGGAATATTTGAGAGAGAGAGAGAGAGAGAGAGAGAGAGAGAGAGAGAGAGTCTCCAGGGTGTCCAGTCTTTGATTAAAGCTCATTGCTCAACTGTAATGCGTTGTTGCCAACACGGTCTTTAACCTTTACTTTTACATAAAATAATTTCATTAATATCTCCCCTTTCCCAAGGTCAATGTACAATTTTGGAAAAAATAACACAAACAATGGAAAATAGCGTTAAAAACAAACAACAATCCTGATTAGAAGAAGAAGAAAAAAAAAACAACACAGAGTTGAAAAGCTGATTGAATTTCAGAGTTGTAGCTGATGACGTGGCCACAGCACCACTGCTCCGAATGCTACGCTGTGGATCCACAGAGCTGCACAACACACGTACATCACGCCACCGAAGATCAGCCTCGAGACCGCTTCGAACGATAGCACCAATCCCGCTGTTGCACTCCATCCATGGCCAGCGTGATCAAGGCTTGGAGAAGTCTGCGTGGGTCTGGAGCTTTGGCTCAATCAGCAGACAAATTCGACCAAAACATTAAAACAATAAAAAAGACAGATCCCAATACACTAAAAGATCAAACATACAAATAAATAAAAAAAATAAAAATTGAAAAACAAGCTAGAGTAGTTGAATTCCTGCTCTCTGGACTGCTGCCTAATGATTTATCATCAATACACCAGCGAAAACCCTGAATAATACCCAGAGGAGATAAAGTGTTGGGGTCGAAATGAGCAGCAGGTTTGAAAAGGAAAAGGCTGAAAACTAAATGAGCAGTGTACATCCTTAAATATCGCACAGCTGCAGTGTTTGCAAATGCTGCTTGAATAGAACAAATACAAGAACGTTTTCCAAACCCAACCCTTTCTCAAATGCTAAGACCGCTTAAGTATGAAATGCAACCTTAAAGAACCCTGTCTGTAAGTGTGTATGTATTAAGCAGGTAAATATGGTACAAATATTTCTTCTTTTTATCTAGAAGCTGTCAAGAGTTTAACATTTAGCTATCCTGGTGCTTGGTACCCTCTTTGAAAAAAGAAGGGTTCTTGAAGAAACAGAAGGTGTGATCAATCAGCATAGCTAGTGCTTCTGAGTTTCTAACCCTCCATCATTTTTTATTTATAATAAAAAGACTTGAAATTAAATATTGATAATATTGATGGAATATTAATCCTTTGGCACAGCTCAGGACAGTAATATTTTTTTGTGGAATACTAATTATATCCATAAATTTTTCAAAAATCTCCAAAATCCCCTGAAGCACTTATCCTGAATAACTGCCCTCATTATAGGTAAGAATAAAAAAAAGCAGATTCTCAAGTATTTTAAAAAAAAAAGTAAAACCCCAAAGAAACACCCCATGAAACAAATATGTTTTTATCTAAAAAAATGAGCTAAATTTTTACATTGCAAAATAGAGAAGGCACAGAAACAGCATCCAGAGAAAACCTGGATCAGAACTCACACAACTTAATGTATGGCAAGCCATGTGCTTATATAGTGCACAAACCAGGAAGTAGACAGGAAACAGGAAATGAGCAACCGACTAGAATTCAGGAGACACTGACCTCTTTTGGAGGGGTGGGGTACTGTCCTAAGCTGTTGTCATGGTGATAGAGCTCATGGGATTATATTAAAAAGACCAAAAATCCAGTAAATGTCTTTATTAGAAATTTATCCACCATTAAGGTCACTGCATCTCAGACTTCCTGTCGAAACAATGCACCTATAAAATAAACCCATATCCACACACAGAGACGCTGGAAATCGACATACACAGTAATGTGTGTGAACTTTACTGGTTTTATGGTCTCATTTCTTCATCTTTATATATTCCTGGGGAAAGAAATGATATTATGATGGAATATTATTGTCCTTTTCTGTCCAGGTGCTAGGAGTCGTTTTTCCTGATTGGAATAATAATTACAGAAAAGGTTCATTTTTAATCCTGTAAATAGTGACCCATAGAGCTGTAGGACTTGAGTCCAGTCTCAAGACGTTTTCTGTGTTGACTTGGACAGATTCATTGGTCTCACTCACTATGGTCTTGGTCTCGACTGAAAGTTTGTAAAAATAATTATTGTGTTGACTTTTATTTTCGCATGCACTAATTTTGAGAGGAAGTTCTTCCTTCTTCTATAAAACAGTCTAATTACTGGTGTAGTGCATGAATGAAGCTGACTAGTTGAAGTAAAGGATTTGACAGTTTTCGATCTCGATCTTGACTTGACCTCAACCCCCTTAAGACTCAGTCTTGACTCGATCTTGGCTAGTCTTGGTCTTGAAAATGGCATTCTTGACTAAACCCTAGTGACCCATAATCTATTAACACAAATGTTATAAGAACTCATTATACAATAAGTTAATAATAAAGTAATTTTTTTAATCCTCTACCAACAGTGGACTAATATTTTCAGATTCTCAGAATGTAGTGACATAATGCACTGTTTATAGTGCACATTATTGTTATATTACTGGTGAATTCTGGACTCTGATTGGTCAGAAAGCGGTGATTAATTTAAACAAATACATATAAGCTTCGATATGGTGAAGTTTTCTGTGAGGAGGGGTTTAATTAACATTTATGGAAGGAGTCTTCAATGCCAGCACTGTGTAACAGGTAAAGCTGTAAGCAAATAAACAATTTTAGTCTGAAAGTCAGCTTGAGAACAAATATTGTGTGTAAATAAATACGACAGAAGGGCAGGTATTAAATTTGTGAAAGCCTGTCTCTCACATTTGAAAGCAAAATAATATCACTATATTATTGAATTTTCTCAGAATTATGTCTCAGTATCTTACTAAAAATCTTCTCTAAACTATCACTCAGTATTACTACAAAATTTTATTTTGATATTTGCCATCAGTTTAGCTTACAGCATTTAACAAACCTTGTAAAAGATTCTCAATGCATTTAATTTATAAATAGAAGACAGGCATGAGTATACTTATTAATTTTGCGTTCATATTGCATTTTAAAGAGTGTTTCGAAACATTTAATGGGCATTAAACAAAATAAAACCATACACACATTATAGTATAAATCAGTGATTTACTCTTCTGAGAATTTCATCACGGTTATCAAGAAAAGTGAACACTTTCTTTATGACACCATTTAAGCAATTGTTTTTTGTAAATCAGTTGATGTTTCATTGTCTCACTTCCTTTGCTGTTTGTCTCTCTCTCTCTCTCACACACACACATCTTAGAAAAAAAAGGATTTCTTTGAACAATTAATATTTCTCAGCTTCCTAAGTCTGATGTCCATAAATTTTATTTTATTTTAATTTAATTTATTAATATTTTAATTTAAAGGACATTTTTTTTTACCCTAATCATACCCTAAGAATTAAAAAAAGATACCATCATACATTCCATCATGCTTACAGCCAAGTCATTATTTTCCTGGCAGAGCACACTGACCTCCTCTCTGACAGCCAGGGATAAAATCCTAACAATAATCACATGGTTACAGGTGAAAATCTGCACAGAGGAGAAAAAATGGAGGTAATGAAGCTGGCTAAATGTTTTTGGCTGAAATTTTTCATCATGACTCCAGAATAGTGAATGAGGACCATTCAGTTCAGTGTAGTGTAGCCAAATGTCTGCCTCCTGGTAACCGAGGAACTGGAATAGGAACCGGAGGTGGAAATGAAGGAAGGACTGTGGTGGTGGCTCAATGGGTAAGAATCTGTGATACTGAGCAGAAGGTTGGGGGTTCAAGAACTGGCGAGGTGCCACTGTTGGGCTTTTGAGCCCTCTCTGCTCCAGGAGCACTGTATCATGGCTGACCCTGTGCTCTTACTCCAGCTTCCTAACAAGCTGGGATAGGTGAAGAAAAGAATTTCACTGTGCTGTAATGTATATGTGTTAAATAAAGCCACCTTCTTCTGGAATAGGAAGTGGAGGTTTGCTCACAACACAGTTAAATTTAGGATGATTAAAAAATGAAGCTATATGGATGGTATATCAGTCATTTTCCAAACGTAAAAGCATGAAAGACAAATATTGTTTTTTTTTCACAAAGCAAGTGGGTTTCATTTCAACTCTGTCAACTTTAGGACACACACACACACATACACACACACTTCTCATAGCACCTAAACTATCTTATGATTAAAGTTTTCAACAACAACAACAACAACAACAAAATATTATGCTCATATGCTACAGTTCACTTGAAATGTTGTCTATAATTTCATTCATGAAAAATTCATGAAATTAATATATATATATATATATATATATATATATATATATATATATACACACACATATATACATATATGCAGTCAGGTCCGGAAGTATTTGGACAATGACAGAGTTTTTGTGATTTTGCCTTTATACACCACCACAATGGATTTGAAATAAAACAATCAAGATGTGTTCGAAGTGTAGACTTTCAGCTTTACTTTAAGAGGTTCCACAAAAATATGCCATTTACCGTTTAGGAATTACAGCCATTTTCAGCAAAGTACCTCCATTTTCAGGGGTTAAAGGAATTTGGACAAAGCGACATAATTGTAAATATAACCATACTTTTAATAAAAAACTTTTATTCCTTTGTAGTCCTTTCCTGGAGATGCTTTGCCAGGCCTTCACTGCAGCCACCTTCAGTTGCTGCTTGTTTGTGGGTCTTTCTGCCTTCAGTCTTGTCTTCAGTAAGTGAAAAGCAGCTCTATTGGGTTGAGATCAGGCGACTGACTTGGCCATTGAAGAATATTCCATTTCTTTGCCTTCAAAAAGTTGACTTCAAAAGTTGCATTCACACTATGTTTAGGGTCATTATCCACCTGCACTGTGAAGCGGCGTCCTATCAGTTTTGTAGCATTTGGCTGAATGTGAGCAGAGAGTAGAGCCCTATACACCTCAGAATTCATCCTGCTACTTCTGTCAGCACTCACATCATCAATAAACACCAGTGAGCCCGTTCCACTGGCAGCCATACATGCCCATGCCATAACACTGCCTCCACCATGTTTGACACATGATGTGGTATACTTTGGATCATGAGCTGTTCCTTTCTTTTGCCATACTTTTCTCTTCCCATTATTCTGGTACAAGTTAATCTTGGTTTCATCAGTCCAAAGAATCTTATTCCAGAACATGGGAGGCTTTTTTAGATGTTTTCTGGCAAAGTCTAATCTGGCTTTCCTGTTCTTGAATGTTACCAGTGGTTTGCACCTTGTTGTAAACCCTCTGTATTTACATTCATGAAGGAGTCTCTTGATTGTGGATTTTGACATTGATACGCCGACCTTCACCAGAGTATTCTTGACTTCTGTTGATGTTGTGAAGGGGTTTCTCTTCACCAAGGAAAGGATTCTGCGATCATCCACTTTAGTTGTCTTCTGTGGTCTTCCAGGCCTTTTGGTGTTGCTGAGCTCGCCAGTGCATTCCTTCTTCTTAAGAATGTACCAAATTGTTGATTTGGCCACTCTTAAAATTTTTCTATCTTTCTTATAGGTCTCTTTTGTTTTTTCAGCCTAATGATATCCTCCTTCACTTGCATTGAGATCTGCTTGGACTTCATATTGGTAGCTCCGGTCAAACAGCTGCCAAATGCCAACTCAATACCTGATATCAACTCCAGACCTTTTATCTGCTTCATTTGTCTTGAAGTAACGAGGGAATGGATCGCACCTGGTCAAGTAATTTCTTGTCAGGCAATTGTCCAAACACCTTTGAGCCCCTGAAAATGGAAGTAGTTTGCTTAAAATGGCTGTAATTCCTAAATGGTAAATGCCATATTTTTGTGGAGCCTCTTAAAGTAAAGCTGAAAGTCTACACTTCAATCACATCTTGATTGTTTTATTTCAAATCCATTGTGGTGGTGTATAAAGGCAAAATCACAAAAACTCAGTCATTGTCCAAATACTTCTGGACCTAACTGTATATATATATATTCACTTTAAAGGGACAATACTGTTAATGAATTAGTTTTTTAGTGTATTTAGAACTCAAAACATAAATTTCATCATGATGTATTGTGATCATAAACATAAAGGAATTCATTTTCCATCACTTCCTGCTAAATTGCTAAATCATACTTAATGATTCCAAAGGTCATAGAAGTAGCCGTAAAATTCCCTGCATTTTAAACACAAACAAGAAGAGAACGCAGCAAACGTCTCTCCATTACAGGTAAAATACTTCATCATATGTTTTCCTGTCTTACTGTAAAAGCTGTGAAATCAGTGCAGAACTTTGCATGCTGCTATTAACTCATGTTCACTCCTAATTAAATGGAAACATGCCAATAATAATTCAGATTCCTGTCTTTAAAGTTTTGTTGTTGTTTTTTTTAATCAGTTCTAAATGTATAAGAGGAAGTCCAACAAAAATGAAATGTGAAATCATTTGTAGTTTATTCTACACACATTATTTCCTGCTGCATATGGAAACAATATTTTCACATGTAATGGTTACTACGGAGTCGCTGAGATGACATGGTGGTTATTGCTGGTGGTTATAGCTAATATGTAGCTTATTGTCCTAAAAACACTAAATAATATGTATGAGATGTGAAGAAATTATAAATAAATGAAAGATAAAAAAAATGTAATATTAAAAAAATTACAAATATCATTACAACACCTTATTAAAAATAATTCCTATGTCACCTCAGCACGTCTTGTTTATTGTAGATGTTTATTTCTGGGTGTAATTAGCACCTCCGTTTAAGAAGATGAGTGGCGGCTTCACGATTGTGACCTACGTGAACCCATTACCGATGGGTCAAACTCCCCCAGGTGGCGGTGGCACAGGAAACACATCCACACTGCCGATACTTAAGTTTCTAAAAGGCCATCCGAAAGCACTGGGGGTAAAACGTCATTTTCTCAATTATTTTCTTTAACATACTGTATTTGTTTGCCTCACCGTGTAATGGGTTTTGTTTTTTTCCCCCACAGACCGTCCAAATAATGATTGGGGTGGTGACTCTTCTGTTTGGAATCGTGTTGGCAGTCGGCTGGTATACACCCGTTTCCGTTATTAGCGGAATTGTGTACTGGGGCTCGCCAATCGTAAGCTCTGAGTTTATGAGTTATGTTATTATTAATAATATTAATAATCACAATTTATATAGTACATGTAATATTCCATAATATTAAAGAAAAACACTTCATAGTTTTTGTCTGTTTATCCCTTTCATACATAGTGCCCACGCTTATGGACAGTCTTTATGGCTCTTTTTTATGTTTTAGGAAAATATAAGCTGTAAATTATCTCCAAATCATGTGACAGCATTACTGTAAATTAACATGGGCTAGTGTAGCTCTCTAGACCTTTTGTTGTTCTCAATCGTGACTTACTTTCTACATAAAAATAAGAAATAAAAAATGATTTTGTGCCAGAATCCAAACAACATGGTTGGTTGGTTGGTTGGTTTTAAATTACTTGTTTTTATGAAGACATCTCCTCGTGTCATAGAATATTCCCAGACTGTGTATATTTTCTACGTTCAGAAGTAATATTTTCTAAAAAAAAAATTGTCTTCATCATGACCTGATTGTTAAACATTTTGGAAATTGGAAGTTTATTTATCTATCTATCTATCTATCTATCTATCTATCTATCTATCTATCTATCTATTAGGCTTTTCTTTTAATTCATGGACAATCCATTTACTTTTAAATATAATATAATATTTAAACAGAACCAAAATTCATACATCATGCAATTTTAAGTTAAAAAAGAGAAAATAGAAAAGAATCTGGATATGTGTACAAAAATGATCTATGCATGAAAGGGTTAAAGTTTTCATGTAATGTTGTGGAATGTCTGCAGTTATCACATACGTTTTAGCAGCTAGAAACACTCGCTCCCTCACCAGCCTCTCTTTTTTCTCTGTCTTGAATTTAATTAAAGAAACGCAGCTTGTCCTATTACAGAGAAACCGCAAAGAAGAAAACTCCTCTGTCTTGAAGACGTCGGAAAACGTCTCTAGGTTACGTATGTAACCATGGTTCCCCGAGGGAATGAGACGCTGCGTCAAAACGCTATGGGAACGCCATTCGCGCGACCGCGCCCTGAATCAGGTGTATATAATCAGTCCGACGGATGGGCGTGGCGACGCAATGACCTGGAAGCTATAAAAGGGGCAAACAGTGGGTGCCGCGCCAGTTTCTGAAAAATGAAGCAAGCGCTGCAGGGATGCCAGAAGTGTGGCACTGAGACGCAGCGTCTCGTTCCCTCGGGGAACCATGGTTACATACGTAACCTAGAGACGTTCCCCTTCAGGAACTCGAGCTGCATCAAAACGCTATGGGAACGAGTATGCCCACGCCGCCAGACTTACAAATCCCTGCCCAGTGGATATGCACAACTAGGGCAAGAGAACAGAGGAGCCAGGAGTAGATCGCACATCCAGGCCATAGAACTTGGCGAACGTAAGAGGCGTGGACCAGCCCGCAGCGTCGCAGATGTCCTGCATGGGCACACCTGCCATAACGGCCTTAGAGGCCGCCACACTCCGAGTGGAGTGAGCCCTGACCCCCAGAGGCGAGGGGAGATCAGAGGCCTCATAGGCCAAGCAGATGGCATCCACTATCCACCGACTGAGGGTCTGCTTAGTAACAGGAAAACCCCTTCTAGGGGGACCAAAGCACACAAACAGTTGGTCCGCCCTTCTCCACAGGGCAGCTCTGTGGACGTATGCGTCCAGTGCTCGCACTGGGCACATACAATTAAGCCTCCGATGGTCGGGCTCCCGAAAGGGAGGAGGGCAAAAGGCCTGCAGTACGACCGGACGCGGTGACGAGGAGGGGACTTTCGGGACATAACCCGCTCGGGGGTACAGAAATGCTTTGGCCAGACCAGGAGCAAAGTCCAAGTAGGAGGGGGCCACTGAGAGGGCCTGGAGATCCCCAACTCTCTTAAGAGAGGAGATAGCCAACAGAAAGACAGTCTTAAGGGTA
>CM040976.1:33481388-33517054 GCA_022985145.1 Pangasius djambal | reverse complement strand
CCACTGACTGACCACCGAGAGGGGCGTGGTAGGCCGCAATGGCCGCCACGTAAACCTTCAGGGTGGAGTGGGTCAACCCCGCGGAGAGGCGGGCCTGCAGGAACTCCAGCACTGTACCAACTGGGCAGTTAACTGGGTCGAGCCGGCGGTCTCCGCACCAGGAAGTGAAGAGCTTCCACTTCAAGGCGTACAGTTTCCTCGTCAAGGGAGCTCTGGATTGGAGAATGGTCTCAACAACCTCGGCTGAGAGACCGGAAGCCCTGAGTTGTGCCCCCTCAGAGGCCACACCCACAACTTCCACAGCTCCAGGCGGGGGTGAAGGATGGTGCCCCTCGCTTGCGAGAGGAGGTCCCTCCTGACGGGAATCTCCCAAGGAGAGCCACCGAGAAGGGAAATCAGGTCCGAGAACCACACTCGGGCCGGCCAGAACGGGGCTACTAGCAGCAGACGGACCCCGTCCCGGCGCACTCTCTCCAGAACTCCGGGGAGCAGAGCAACCAGGGGAAAGGCATACAGACGCAGCCTCGGCCACGTCTGCACCATAGCATCCAGGCCCAGAGGAGCCGGATGAGTCAGCGAGAACCAGAGGGGACAGTGCGATGTCTCTTGAGTCGCAAACAGATCCACCTGAGCTTGGCCGAAAATTCTCCAAATCTGCTCCACCACCTTGGGGTGGAGCCTCCATTCCCCGGGCACGGGCCCCTGCCTCGACAGGGTGTCTGCTCCCATATTGAGATGACCAGGGATGTACACTGCTCTCAGAGAGAGAAGTTTCCCCTGGGACCACACAAGGATCTGGAGCGCCAGCCTGTAAAGGGGGCGCGAATGCAGACCTCCCTGGTGGTTGATATAAGAGACCACTGCCGTGTTGTTGGTGCGCACCAACACGTGGCGATCTCTCAGGTCCGGGAGAAAGTGCCTCAAAGCTAGAAACACAGCCAGCATCTCCAGGCAGTTGATGTGCCAAGTGAGATGGCGGCCGCTCCACAGACCATGGGCTGAGCGGCCACTCATGACCGCTCCCATCCGGTGAGAGATGCATCCGTCGCTAGCGTTACGCGGCGACAGGGAGCTCCCAGCACCGGGCCCTGGGACAAGAACCAAGGATCCCTCCACATGTCTAAGGCACGAAGGCATCGCCGCGTGACCTTGACCATGCGGAGCGGGTTTCCCCTCAGGGAGAACCCCCTGGTCTTGAGCCACCACTGTAGGGGTCTCATGTACAGCAGGCCAAAAGGTATCACGTTGGACGCAACTGCCATCAGACCCAGCAGTTTCTGGAACTTCTTTACAGTGAGTGATCGGCCCTCTTTCACCCTCGCGACTGCTGTGAGGATCGACACGATCCGAGCAGGAGACAAACGTGCCTGCATCGTGGTCGAATCCCACACCACCCCCAGATAGGTGATACTCTGCGCCGGAGAAAGCACACTTTTCTCGGCGTTCAGTCACAACCCCAGCTCTTTCATGTGGGCGAGAACGACATCTCGATGCCGAACCGCCATCTGCTCTGACCGAGCTAATATCAACCAGTCGTCGATATAATTCAGTATGCGGATGCCCTGGAGTCGCATAGGAGCCAGAGCAGCATCCACACACTTGGTGAACGTGCGGGGTGAGAGTGACAGGCCGAACGGAAGAACCTGATATTGGTAAGCTTCGCCCCCGAAAGCAAACCTCAGGAACTTCCTGTGTTGGGGAAGGATGGAGATATGGAAGTACGCGTCTTTCAGGTCGATCGTGACAAACCAGTCCTCGGAGCTGATCTGAGACACAACCTGTTTGATCGTGATCATTCTGAACCTCAGTCGTGCTACTGAGCGGTTCAAATGCCGCAGATCCAAAATAGGATGCAGCCCTCCACCCTTCTTGGGAACAATGAAGTACCGGCTGTAGAACCCGGACTCCCTGTCATGAGGAGGGACCACCTCGATGGCCTCCTTCCTCAGGAGAGTATGTACTTCCTGTTTCATCACCAGAGCCTGCTCGGGACCCACCACAGTGTGAAGAATCCCGCGAAAACAAGGCGGAGGAGAACCGAACTGGATTCGGTAGCCTCTCTCTACGGTGTGCAGGACCCATTGGGACACATTTGGTAGAAGTTTCCACGCCGCCAAGTAGCCCACTAAGGGAGTCAGCCTCTCGAGACTGACCTCTGGTGCAGCGAGAGGGGCTAGCTCGGTGCCCTGAAGCGGCGAACCGGCAGGGAACGACCGAACTAGCTGCTCTGGAGACCTCCGAAGAGTACCGCTACGTGTCTGGGCGGGGACTGAGAGAGGTGCTCGCTGGAGGCCGCTGTGCCCTGAAGCACCATAGGTGGCAGGGTTGGCAGGCCGACCTCCCGAGGGCACTGAGGCGTAACGGGCACTGTAAAATGAGGTGTACACCGTTCCGCCCCAGAGGGGTCCACCCTCGAAAACCCCGGGCCGGAGGCGTCAGGGCTTCTTAGCCGCTGCCCTCTTCGACAGAATAACGGTCCGCAGATCTGGTTTCGTCTTAGAGGGCCCCGGTCTGGAGCTCCGTTTCTGAACCTCCCGATGGGAGGAGGCGGTACGCGGGGGGGCTGCTCCCGCCCAACAGTCCCAAGCGCTGGAGAGCGACGGGGGAGAAAACGCTGAAACGCCGCCGCCCGAGTACGGGCCTCCTGGTATCTGTCGCCACCAGTGCTGCCATAGACTTGCCGATGGCACGTGCGGTCTCTTTGGTGGCGCGGAGAGATAAATCAGCGGCCCGTCTGAGCTCAGTAACATGCCCAGACGCCATCCCCACGTCCTCATCGAGCTCTTTTAGTAGGTCAGCCTGGTAGGCCTGCAAAACCGCCATAGTGTGCAGGCACGCACCAGCCTGACCTGCTGCCGCGTACCCCTTGCCAACCAGCGCTGAGGTGGTCCGCAACGTCCTGGAAGGCAGAGCCGGAGCCTTAAGGGACGATGCCGCGCCAGGTGACAGATAGCTAGCTAGTGTCTGATCCACCTGAGGCATCGCCCTATAACCGAAATCATCCAGCCCCGCCACATTGGCATAATAAGAAGAGGCGGGACTGAATAAACGGGAAGAAAAGGGCCTCTCCAATGACCTCGACACCTCGGCGTGGAGGTCAGGGAAAAGGCAGGCTCCGGCGTGGAGGTGGCGGTCTACTACGCAGAAAACGCTCATCCAATTTACTCTTCTGTGGCTCAACCCGTGTTTCGGCGGGCCAATCGATATTAAGCTTAGAAACAGCCCGTGAAACCACCTCCAGCAGCTCCTCATACTGAGGAGACTGCGAGGGCGAATCATAATTGGTGCCCTCCACGTCAACCTCTTCGGAGGAAGACAGGCGGAGCGCCGCGTCCTCTCCCCGGGGGGAAGAAACCGCGGAGCGGGCTTCTGATCCCAGAGAGAGGACAAGGGATCTGGAGGGTGAGGAAGGAGAAAGGGGCTCGCCCGTCTCCATTCCCTCCGCCAGATCCACCTGCGAGCCCCGCGAGCGCAGCCGCCGCTCTGCCTCGGCAGAAGCGGGACCGGCACCGCGAGGAGCGCAAGTGAAGGCTCCCTCCTCGAAGAGAGCCTTCTGGGAGCGAAGCACGCGCAGCAGCAAACGCTCGCAATGCGAGCAGCCGGCTCCCTCGAGAGCCGACTCTGCGTGCTCCGCTCCCAAACAGACAACGCATAGGCTGTGTGTATCCCCACCCGTAATAAAACGCGGGCAGGGAGGAACACACAGCCCAAAATGCTGCCTACTTTCGCCCTCATGCCGAGTCTTGGACTTAGACTTAGGCATTACAATAATAATGGACAGACAACAAAATAGACAGACAATATACACAGAGCGCTTGCTGAATGACAGAAAGCTGGTGCGGCGCCCACTGTTTGCCCCTTTTATAGCTTCCAGGTCGTTGCGTCACCACGCCCGTGGCGTCCCGCCCATCCTTCGGACTGATTATATACACCTGATTCAGGGCGCGGTCGCGCGAATAGCGTTTCCATAGCGTTTTGACGCAGCTCGAGTTCCTGAAGGGGAACTTAAAGTTACACCTTTAATGTTACAAAGCGCTGACACTGGAGACTCCTTCCATAAATGTGAAATTAATTACAGAAAGCAGTGGGTTGAAACTTGAAAAAACAACGCCTGTAATGTGTTTTATATTTCTAACAAACCCGATTTAACTCGTCAGCTTATTAAATACTAAAATGTTCATCCTTCATGAGGTTGAGTGGTGGAGTGTTTAAGCGCAGAAAAAAAAATACTAAAATGTGCAGTGCTGTACAGCAGGATTAAAAGAGCACAACAGGAACGAGTTCTTTCCCGAGGCGAAACATTTCCTGCTGAAACGTATTTCTGTTATTTCTTCTCCCTGTCGCAGTACATCATCGCTGGCTCTCTGTCTGCCGCAGCAGAACCCAAACTTCATCCCTGTGTGGTACGTAGACCTCATCAACTCTCTTGTAATGCTGTTAAATTCACAATAAACCATCGTTCTGCCTTTACTTCTCCTCTGGAGCTGTAAATGTAATAACTGTTTATAATGCTTTGTAATTTGGGGCCAGTGATTACAGCATCCACTCTGTTTTTCTTTTTCTCCTGTCATGAAGGTAAAAGGCTCGCTGGGAATGAACGTGGTCAGCATTATAGTTTCAGCAATGGCCGTCATCATACTTGTTGTCGACTGTTTTGTGCAAGTATGGTGCTATGACTGCAACAGTGAAGTAACTGTGAGCTACGTTTTATTTCAGTATCATTTTTGCTAATAAACCTTCAGGAAGAAAACTTCACTATATCAACAGTTACACACTTTTTTTTTAAATACGTCATTACTATAGAAAGAGTGTATTAATATAAACCATTGCTTCTGTTATAGAAAACTAATCAGCTTCTGACCAATCAGAATCCAGAATTCAACAGCGCTACGGGCTAAATAAATAAAGTTATGGGAAAGCCATATTTATGTTTGCTAGTTCAATTTAATCATCACACAACAGCAAACATATACAATATAATTGTTAGCTAGCTTACAAAACAAACAGTTCCCTTACATTTGCAGTTTGGTCCATCATGTTTATCAAATGATTCATGTAAATCTGGTCCAACAAACATCTTGTGTCCAAAATAAGGAGCTCAGATAACTGTTTAACCTGGACAGACTTTAGCTTATATTATCTTCTTTACTTGTTGTTTATTTTGATGTTATATCACGTATCAGATGGTGAAGATCGGAATCATTGGAGTGCTGGCGGTTTTGTCTCTGCTTCAGTTCATCATCTCCATCTGCATCTCCGCGTTCGCCTGTAAAGCCACCTGCTGCACTGAACCGATGGTGAGAATCACGCTGTGCATCGCAAAGTTAAAACAGACTTTAACTTACTGTCTAGATATTTTTATTACTTCTTTCTAACTGGCTCACAGTGCCACTGAGAATAACAGCATGTCAAGAATCAGAAAAGAAAATAATGACTATAAAGCATTCTTGTTCGAAGGAATGCTTTGTGTTCGCTTCATTTTTTTTAAATCTCTCAACCAAACAGGTCACAGCTTGAGTAAGAAAAACCAACATCGAGGACAAAGTCTTAAGGAGTGAATATGAGGCAATTAGATTTTAGTCAATCCGAGATATTTCAATGGTAATATTTTAATGTCTGATGTAACTACCATTAACAAATTTTGTATTTTTGGTATCTGGTGTGACAGACTGGTCGCACTTTAACCACACGCAGAACTGGACCTGCTGTCTCGCTAAACAAACCAGAAAGCATTGTTAATTTTCTGTCTTAAAGCTAAGCATGGCGAAGCTGCTATCTCTTTGCCATAGATAGACTAAATGTTGAGAAATAAATCGAATAATATTGGCTAGTTGGGATGTTCTAGGAAGGAATCAGTGGTAGCATTAGCATGGTTGAAAAAAAACACCTAGTGTGATAGAAACCATAGTGTCTGAGAGAATGCACATCTCTAGTGTGTGTGAAAACTGTTGACTCTGTGTGTGTGCATGTGTGTTTGTAAAATCCACATTTCTCTGTTTTAAAGGTCCCTGTTGTAACTATCGCCCATCCTGCTCATGTCAGCCCACAGGTGAGAGAAAACTGTACCCCTCAAGCATGAAAATAAAGCAGGATTTGCACACTACAATGCACAACGCACAATGCAGTTGTGTTTAGGTTTGATGCGCCACACTTCACAATGATGGAGTTATACTGACTTAAGCTTTGCACAGAGTCATTCTTGTCCTCTTGGCTGTTTCTCTGACTAATCTCTTCTTTACTCGGTCTCTAATTTTGGTAGACGACCTTTCATCCTTTCATAACCACAGAATTGTGGCTGTGCTATATTCTTTCCATTTTAGGTTTAATATCACGAAGTGAAGTGAAGTGAAGTGACGTGTGGCCAAGTATGCTGACCCATACTCGGAATTTGTGCTCTGCATTTAACCCATCCAAGTGCACACACACAGTAGTGAACACACACACCCGTGAACACACACCCGGAGCAGTGGGCAGCCTTTTTAGCTGCGGCGCCCGGGGAGCAGTTGGGGGATCGGTTCCTTGCTCAAGGGTCTCACCTCAGTCGTGGTATTGAGGGTGGCAGAGCGCGCTGGTCATTCACTCCTCCCACCTACAATCCCTGCTGGACCTCAAACCCACGACCTTCAGGTTCACCTTAGGGTTACAAGTCCGACTCTCGAAACATTAGGCCACGACTGCCCCAACTCTGCTGGATGTTCATAGTTGGAGATATGTACATATATTTTAATCAAACACTGACCAATACGTTTCCAGAACACTGTCCCGGCTTTGTTTCGATAGCTCCTGGGTTTTCATGTTAGGTTCCAGGACCAGGTGTGTTTATATTGAGATCACATGACACTTTCATGACACACAGTTCAACTCCATACAAATAATTATATGGCTTCTGACTTTAATATTATGAGTGATTTTTTTTACATTCAGGATAACCCCTGTCCATTTCAGTTCCTGATTGTAACACAACAAAATTTCAAGGTGAATTCTTACATGAGGAATTGTATTCCAATATCAAACTGTGATATTGATATGTGATTTCATTTATTCCCAGAAATACCTTTATTGTTGCAATGGGTTCTTCTTCTATGTGTGATATTAATTACTAATATATTGATATTAAACAATATATGTACCAATATATGTATACTAAACAATAGACAAACGTTAAGAACACATAATTTACAGTAACACACACACAGAGCTGTTAGTCATTACTGAATGACTCCATTACTGAATGTCCTGGAGACCTCACTCTAAACCAGTCCCTTCTTTTCTAATTCTACAAGAGAATAAACAAAACTATAGAGATTATTAAACCTTTTCTTTTTTTTTTTTATTTACAGGGGATCAATGGAGTCATGGGCAGTCCACCAGCATACAGCAATGAAGAAAGCCAACTATCCAACTAACGCTAATTATTTGCTGCTCGTATGGAAATAAATGTAGAAGATTGACATTAAATTAGATTAATTACATTAAATTTATGGATTCTTAAGTTATGTGCAACATCAGACAGCATATACATTACAGCGACGAACAACACAATGAGACAACAGAAGCAACAAAATATATCAGTGTGTCACATATAAGCTAATAAATTATCATCCTTTCAAGTGGGTGTTGGAAATAGATGCAAAGTGTTATAAATGTAAATGAACAGTACCGACATTGGACCTTCATAAGCTTTGAATATTTCTTTCGTTTGGCTTTTGGCAGATACCCTTATCCAGAGTGACTTACATTTATCTCATGTATACAGCTGAGGGCACTCAAGGGCCGAGCAGTAGCAGCTTGATATTGCTGGAATTTGAACTTATGACTTTCGCGATCAGTAGGCCAACGTCTTAACCACTGAGCCACCACTGCCCCCAAGCTTGTTAGTCCTACAGTTACGGTTGCCACCTCAAAGTTGCTTATTTTCCTATAACAGCAAGTGATATGAGTTTATTTATAAATATAAAGCAAGTGATATGAGTTTATTTTTAAGATCACACAGAAATTTGCCAAAGATTGCAAGATTTTTTTTTTCCGTTTATCGAAGGACAATGTGTCATACTTTTTATCCATTTATAGTTACAATTGAGCGAATGCTCAAGAACGCTGAGCATGTAACATTCAACTCATGTAACAACTGATTTTCATAATGATCAGTAATTATAATTACTTATTATTGTGTTTTAACTAGTTGGCTTTAGAAGCTATATATCACTGCTATCATAGACAAATTACAAGCGACACAAGCGATTTGCCTTGTCTTGTGTAGTTTTTGTCTTTTTTTAATGTGAAATTAAAAAAAATGCTATATGGTAGCAATATTTGTATTCATCTTTACTGCCTCTGTAAAGGATCCAAAAAGACTCTGAGTCCAAAAGACTGCATTTCTGAAAAATGGATATACACATACCGTTATATTTATTACTGAGGTACAGTTTCTGCCTGATTGTTCAGATGCTGGCGTGTGATTGGACATAAAGACGTGCGTGTTGTGTAAACTTTAACTTGCCTAAGATGTCTAAAACCATTGTTTTGTTAAAATCGGTCAACTAGAGTCAATGTAAGATGATTGTTTAAAAAAAACTTTCTATAGCTCATGAATATAGTTCAGTATAAATATTTTTTTTTCACGAATGTGTAAATCCATTTAACATTTCATGCGTGAAACATCCATTTCCATGAGTCACCCATGCTAAAGAAACCGTAAAAAAATTCGACTGGTGACTCAAAAACATTGGTAATGGTTGTGAAATGCATGTTTTCCTAGATTCAATGTTTATAGTGAATTTTAGAAAAAGCTAAATTATTAAGAGATACAAAGGGTAGATGCATTCCAAACATCTAGAAAGAGAAGCAGAAACGGGGTTGAGAGAGAGAGAGAGAGAGAGAGAGAGGGAGAGAGAGGGAGGATGAATGAACTGAAAGAAAAACAGAAGAAATGCATGACTACATAATCATGTATTTTGACTCATACGGTCAAGTATTTGGCTCATAGAATCATATTTATTATCATACTATAGAATTATTATTATTATTATTATTATTATTATTATTATTATTCAGATTGATCTTGAGTATTTAATGTTTGCAGTTTTGTATGATCAGTATTTCTTGAATTTACTACACATGTCAAGTTTAGAGGATGTGATTTTATTCTAACACACTAGTCGCTGCTAATATTAAATAATTTGATATAATAAACTCAAAATGCAAAAAAAAAAAAAAAAAATCTCAGCCTCAGAAGAAGCATTGCTGTTTTCAGAATGTGTTGTCATGGTAACAGTAACCTGTGAGCGGGACAGCTTTTGATGGGTCATGGGTCAGTAGATCTGAAAGTGATCTATCACATGGTTCAGTCATATAAAATGGTATGCAATCATTTCAAAGGTCATTAATCTGTACATAAAACTCTCTGAATGTAAACTATGAGCCAAACCCTGAGCTGACACTGAGAGGAGAAGAAGCTGAGTTACATTTCAGGTAAATGTATTAAAAATATAATAATAATAATAATAATAATAATAATAATAATCTTTTTCATTAATGTAGAGTTCGAAAAAATCTGACAGTCTTTGATTATTATATATTTCAGTATATACACATTTATTCAGTTGTATTATCGTATAATGTCTTTATTATAATCCATGCCTTATGGAATTCTAGATGATTAGGATGAAGTATTATGTAAGATTTATTCTAGAGACATCACACTGCCTTAAAACACTACAATTTCCATGCAATGTTGATGCGATTATTGAATTTTTCTGCTTATTGTTTATTTGTTTTTTTTTCAGTTAAAATCAGGATTATACACACAAATGGCAGGTTTGGAAAATATGAGAGGTAACGTGGGAAACACGTCCCAGACGCAAATTGTTCAGTTTCTGACAGTCCAGCCGAAAGCACTCGGGGTAAAACACACCATCGTTCGCTCAGTTATGATTTTCAAAATGTGCAACATCTTAATTAATCAATATATTAGATAAAATAAATACTATACTTAATATTTCTTGCATTTCAAATCTTTTAACCTGTTTTCATATTGTAAGCATTTTTTTTATGTGTATTTGATGTACTTTATGATCACTACATACATAAACGTAATTTTTTTCATGAAATGTGGTGCCTAATTTTTGATTAATTTATTTTTGAGAGTCACCTGAGAGATTTTATGTCCACACTGAAGCTGAACAAGTGCTAGCTTAATAATAAATGATCAGGACGAATGGAATAGTTGCTTTCGAATATGATTATACTGCTAAACTAGCACTTGAGTGACAGATCGATGCACAGGTCTGAGCAGCTGTTGTGTATTAGCTGCAGTGTAGTGTTAATGATGGGCATAACTCGTTAAAATGGTGAGAAATCTTCGCTGGAGTGCAACATTCAGGACACACCCACTGATACGTGTAATGGCTCTCGTTTCATTTCTGCAATAAGGAGACATGACCATGGGACACCGTTATTCTCTTGTTGCTCTGTTTGTGATAAGCTATCATCAAGATTGCATTATCAGCCTATAGCACACACACACACACACACACACACACACACACACACACACACACACACACACACACACACACACACACACACACAGAATATATTACCCAGCTTTTATGACCTGACATTTAGTTTCATTTTTGCAATGCATTCAGTAAACACGGTTCAGTTCAGTCTGCAAATGGTGCAATATTATAATTATTCGTTGGCAGTATTTTTGCAAAAAATTCTTTTTAACTGCAAATGATATTCTACATTTTCCATCATCACTTTTTATTTTATTATTATTTATGTCTTTTACATTTACTTCAAGTCCAGAGATGTCACTATAATGTCTTTCTGTTTCTTTTCCTCCTTACAGACGGTCCAGATAATGATCGGAGTGGTAACTTTTCTGTTTGGGATTGTGTTGGTGTCTGATCCTCCGTTTGCCCCGATCTCTGTTATTAGTGGAAATGTTTATTGGGCCTCGATAGTCGTAAGTGTACAATTAATAATAATAATAATAATAATAATAATAATAATAATAATAATAATAATAATTATGATGATGACGATGATGATGATGATGATGATTATTATTATTATTATTATAGATTACAGTAATATTTTAGGATCATTTTTCTAGCTAAAATGTTATTCTTTTCTTCCACGCAGTACATCATCGCTGGCTCTCTGTCTGTTGCGGCAGAAAACAAACTTCACCCCTGTTTGGTACGTAAACCTCCTCAGTTCAGTTTATTAAGAACAACTAAGCAATTTTATTTGTGTTTGACCTGCTTCATGACCATTCTTACATACTATATCCATTTTTTAAAAAAAGCACAAACGAGACAACTCTCCTGGGCATTTTTACGTTTTCAGAGCTACTTCAGAGTTTTCTGTTTTTTTTTTTTTTAACAGGTTTGGAAGTCTGAAACTGCATGGTAGAAAATAGAAATAACAAAACCAGGCAATAATAATAATAATAACAACCCTATTCTCAAGAAATAATAAAAAATCATGACATTTATCTGAAGAATCTCTTTCAGGTTACTTAATTTACTAATTCGGGTTGCTGTAATAATCATGAGAGCTCTCTGTTGTCATGAATGCATCATTCTCTACATTTATCCAGTCTACTCCTCACTTTTTTCTGTATACTTTTCTTCCTGAACCTTTGCCTGCTTTCCTGGAGTGTCGTTACAGATCCAGTATTGTTCTTTATCTCTTAGCATGTTTACTGATCCAAGCAATGTTCTCGTGAAAGCTCAAATAAAACCCCACCTTTCTCTTCATTTCTCCTTGTTATAGTAAACCATTCATCATGCCAGGAGATGTACTTACAGTACTGTGTAAAGAAAAAAGGATTACAGCATTAGAAATGTCATTACTGTGTGCTGAAATGTCATTATCGAAATGTCGTAACTTGGTTTTTCAAGTATCATAATGTGGAACTTTGTATTCTCCATGACGTTCGTTTGTTTTATAACTTTATTTCTCTATTTTTCCCATAAACACATTTCTTTTTTGTTTATGAATAATGTTCTGTAAAATCAAACGGCCCTTGGACTCAAAAAGACACAGTTGAACCATACGCATATTATATCATTTAGTGCAAACAACATTTTATTGTGTAAGTTGTGCTGTTTTTTTTTCTTTTCTTTCAATTTTAGTGCACAAAAAAGCATGGATGCTGTTTTATTTAGAATTACAAGCTACAAGCGTGTTCATAATGATTTATGAATACATGTTTTGTAGTTTTCCATGCATTGTGCTTTATATCCTCTCTTGTGTAGGTGCAGGGCTCGCTGGGAATGAATGTGGTCAGTGCTGTGTTTTCAGTACTAGCCGTCGGCCTACTGACATGGGATCTTTTTTTATATTATAACTGCTACCCTTATACTGACTGCTCCAGGTTTGAGGTGAGTTTCATTGGTCTTAACATCTGACATGGCCTCATAAATGATTTGGACACATTAGCTATAAATGGTTAAGGCTACCATAATCTTTATAGGTTTAGCTTTATTCATATGAAACAAAAAAACCCAAACATTTATTTGAACCCTCATTAGTTTTAATTGGGTTGCCGTCATAATGCTAGTTTGCTAGTTAGCTTGATGAAAATTTGATGCACGTTTGTATTTTTTTATGTGAAATGAATGAATTAGTCCTACTTTTGTCCTAATTAGGAAAATCCCACTTGCTTTAGAGTGTAAAAATAATTTGAAATCTTGAGATGGGCTCAATGAGCTCAATGGAGTGTTTCCTGAAAATGATGTTCCTGAATCTTAGTGAATAACAATACAACTTAACACAAGGCGTATGTTATGCACTAGTCAGATTTGTGAGTGTTTCCTAAAAAAGCCTTTATTTACAGAGATATAAGTACTTCTTTGTTGACCCTCAACTCAATGTAGCAAAAAGCTTACAAAAAGCTTTAACATTTTACAAACAACCGTTTTTTTTTCTGTAAATGCTTCTTTATTAACAAACATTCTTAAAATGAAGTTAATGAAATACTTAGGATTAAGACACTTTTGGGAAATGCAGCCCTGGACTATCTCCCATCTTCTCTGCCAGGAAGAAACTACAGAGTTTATTAAGTACGCTTATGAATACAAGACCAAACAGTGTGTACTGTATATATATATTCAATTTTTTATCAGAAACAGAATCTCAGTCTGAAACCTCATGCATATTTTTTTGTTTACCTGCATTTAATTTTCATAATCCTCCATGTATCAGGCACGGTCCAAAGCGATCAGTGGAGGTTTGTTGTTTTTCGCTGTTCTTCAGTTCATCATCTCCATCGCCATCTCAGCGCTCGCGTGTAAAGCCACCTGCTGCTCTGAACCGACGGTGAGAATCACAGCACCATCAAAATAGAGATGTTATTGTTACAGGATTTGTCCAAGCCAAAAACTAACCCCATAAGCAATGACTGATGATCATAGAGATGATCATCTCTAGAGATGATCATCAGATTATTGACCCGAGTGCTAGTTTATTAGCTACATCAATCCAATTAACTGCCATCTCAAGGCATGTTCCTCTTGAAGAATTCTGTATTCATAAAGCAAGATATGTACAATAACTCTAATGCTGTATTCATGACCAAGTGGGGATTTGGAAAGTTTCCAACCTCTAAATGAGAAATAAAGCCATTTGAAGAGCCCTCATTGTCTCTCTCTCTCTCTCTCACACTCTTTACTTACAAGGTGCCGGCTGTGTTTTATGCCAACCAGGCTGCCATCAGCAACCCTCAGGTAAGTCTGAGTGATCTGTACATCTGTGTGAAAAAAATCAAAACATGACAAGACAAGGCTTTGTGGTGTTTTGGCAGCACATGAACTCCATATATTCATGCAATTGTATTATTGTACACTGTGACATTAAGGGCTCAGATTGAGTTTGTGTTCTT
The DNA here is from genome assembly GCA_022985145.1 of Pangasius djambal. Taxonomy (NCBI): domain Eukaryota; kingdom Metazoa; phylum Chordata; class Actinopteri; order Siluriformes; family Pangasiidae; genus Pangasius; species Pangasius djambal. The sequence goes on along the minus strand of CM040976.1, from coordinate 33,503,157 downwards.
CAGCTTAGAAATATATTTTTTTTAAACAGTCCACACACTATTTTATTTTAATTATGTAATTTAATATCAGCCTAGCCCATTGAACTAATTGTAACACTATCAGTAAAAGACATATGTTATGCTGTATTTAATTACACACTAATACACACAGTTCCTCAGATAAAACCACATACAGATAACACGGTTACATAGTGTGTAATGGTATGTAAACTCCATCTCTCTCTCTCTCTCTCTCTCTCTTTCTCTCTTTTCTTACAAGGTGCCGGTTGTAGCTTATGCCAGCCAGGCTGCCATCGGCAACCCTCAGGTAAGTGAAATCTGTACCTCTGTGTGAAAAAATCAAAACATGACAAGACAAGGCTATGTGGTGTTTTGACACCACATGAACTCCGTATATTCATGCAATTGTATTATTGTACACTGTGACATTACATACACCAGAACAATGTGGCAGAGTAAATTGCACCACCAAAAAGTTGATTATTTTCCTACAAAAGCACCTCCCAAAATGTTTTTTCCCCTCTTATACCACAGCATTTTGCCAACAAATACAATTATTTGATTTATTTAAAAATAAATAATCAGTTTTTATCCATCTATATTTATATTTAATGCTGCAGAACATCCATAAAACAACTTAAACAGTCTTTAACAACTTTAAGGCCTCACTGAAGCAGTCACTCCCTCACAACTTTTCACGTAACTGAAAAACCTTAAAGCGTAAACTCCTCTGTCCCGAAGATGTTGGAAAAAAGTGACAGCTTTACCTCTGACTGTTACAAAGTGCTGACACTGGAGACTCCTTCCATAAATGTTACACAAATATCTCCTAATAGAAAACCTCAAAGTAGGATAACAGAACAATGGCAGGATGGGGCAGAAACAAGAACCATAACAAACATCCAGAAAGTGGGAATTTGGAAAGTTTCCAACCTCTAAATGAGAAATAAAGCCATTTGAAGAGCCCTCCAGTTTGTAAATCCCATTTAGAAACTTGGAATTGTTTAAGGGCTCAGATGTAGTTTGTGTTCTTCAGCTTAGAATATTAGTTTTTTTTTTAAACAGTCCACACACTATTTTATTTTAATTATGTAATTTAATATCAGCCTAGTCCATTGAACTAATTGTAACACTCTCAATAAAAGACATGCTGTATTTAATTACACACTAATACACACAGTTCCTCAGATAAAACCACATACAGATAACACTGTTACATAGTGTGTAACGGTGTGTAAACTCCATATCTCTCTCTCTCTCTCTCTCTCTCTCTCTCTCTTCTCACAAGGTGCCGACTGTATTTTATGCCAGCCAGGCTGCCATCGGCAACCCTCAGGTAAGTCTGTGTGATCTGTACATCTGTGTGAAAAAAATCAAACCAGAACAAGACAAGAACATTTTTACCACCAAAAAGTTGATTATTTTCCTACAAAAGCACCTCCCAAAGTGTTTTTTCCCCTCTTATACCACAGCATTTTGCCAACAATTACAATTATTTGATTTATTTAAAAAAAAAAAATCACACTTTTATCCATATATATTTATATTTAATGCTGCAGAAGGTCCATGAAACAAGTTGGTTCCTGTTCTCACGTAAACAGTCGTTCCTGAATCATTAAATTAACTAAATAAAGCTTTGAATTTCTCTCTTTTTGCAGAATGTGGTGAACATCCCAAAAGCCCAGGTGCACACGAGCAGCCCGGCACCACAAAACGTGTATGAATGGCCACACGGCAGATAACTGACCAACAAGATAAAAATCTAGAAAACATATAAAACAAACTAAAGCAATTTCTATCTGAGCATTTAATGTTTTGAGTCATGTACCATGATGTATTATATTTATATTATGTGTCATGATATGTTATATTATAGATTTTTGACCATGTGTTAGTTTATATACACAATATATAATGTCATAATTAGTTTGATGGTTACGTTTGAAATAAATAAAAACATCTACAAATGAACCTGTGATAAAAATGTCATGTGTGTATATACAATCAGGTTAATAGATATTTGGACAAGTTGAATATGTAATAAATATGACCTCAAAAGTAACTGGACATTTGGCTGCTCAGCTGTTCCATGGCCTGGTGTGTGTTATTCCCTCATTACTCCATTTACAATTAAGCAGATAAAAGATCTAGAGTTGATTTCAAGTGTGGAATTCGCACTTGGGATCTGTTGCCGTTAACTCTCAATATGAGTGAAGCAAGCCATCTTTAGGCTGAAAAATCAACATCCCAGAGATAAATAAACAGTAGATGTGGCCAAATCCACTATTTGGTACATTCTTTAAAAAGAAAGAACATACTGGTGAGCTCAGAAACACCAAAGACCTGGTAGACCACAGAAAACAATTGTGGTGGATGACAGAAGAATTCTTTCCCTGGTGAAGAAAAACCTTTTCACAACAGTTAACCAGATCAAGAACACCCTGCAGGAGATAGGTATCTGTCATAGTCAACAATAAACCGGAGCCTTCACCAGAGTACAGAGGGTTTACCATAAGATGTAAACTATTAATAAGCCTCAAAAATAGGAAGACCAGATTATAGTCTTCTTAACTATGGACAGATGAGACAAAGATAAATGTTTAGCAGAATGATAGAAAAAGAAGAATATGGAAAAGGGAAGGAACTGCTCTTGATCTGAAGCATTCCACCTCTTTTTATGGCATGGGTGTGTACGACTAGCAATGGAGCGTTTTCCCTTGTATTTATTGATGATGTGATTAGGTATGATGTGTATGGGGCAATATTATCTGCTCACATTCAGCCAAATGCTTCAAAACTCACTGAACAGTGTTTCACAGCACAGATGAACAGTGACCTGAAGTGTACTTTGAAAGCAGCCCAAGACTTTTTTAAGGCCAAGAAGTGGAATGTTCTACCTGACCTGAATCCAAATAAGCATGAATTTTACTCACTGTAGGCAAAACTGAAGGCCAGACGGCCCGAGGACAATCAGAAAGTGAGGATAGCTGCAGTAAAGTCCTGGCAGAGCTTCACCAGGGATGACGCGGGGACACCTCCCTGTTTATGACCTCACATTACTTGCTGTCTTTTGCTATATAATATGTTGTGTAATGATTCTAAATGTCATAAAATCTGAACATAAAACTCTCTGTATATTAACCTTGATTCAGATCACAAAGTGACACAGTTCTGTCTGAGAAGAGAGGAAGCATTTCAGGTAAAATAAAACTTAGGCAAAGTGGAAGTATATCACAAAATAAAATAAGCAGGCTTTTTAATTAACTTGGCAGTTAAGGTGAAAAATAAATCTGACAGTCTTAAAACCTAAGACTAATATTTATTGGATAAATTACAATTTTTTTTGTAATTTATCAAATTCAAATTGACTTCTAAGTCAAATATTTTTTTGACTTATAAGAGTTCTCTATTTACACATTTTTTTCAGTTGTATTAATTGTAATTATATCATGTCTTTGTTATGATCCATGCTGTATTGTATTCTAGACGATAATTTTGTTAAATGTTATATAAATGATGTTATATAAATATTATAAATGAGTAAATATTAGGTAAGATTTATTCTACAGAATAAGTGTCCTTATTGAATCATTCTGCTTATTTTTGTGTCTGTTATTAGTTAAAATCTGGTTTCAATACACAAATGGCAGCTATTGGACAAACTCTCCCAACCGGACATAACTTGGTTAATGCGTCCCCGCAACCAATTCTTCGGTTTCTGAAAGGCCAGCCAAAAGCACTTGGGGTAAAACATATTTTGATGATTTCCAAAACATGAATTTTTTAAAAAGACATTCTAGTCATTTAGACAGATAAAAAAAAATTGTAATAAAGAAAGCTATTATGCAGGATACACCTAGTGTTTAATGGGATCTGTCTGTCAGCTTCATTTCTGACATAAAATGACCACAAAACGCCGGTATTCGGGGAAATAGTTGTCTTTTTTGCGATAAGCTATCAACAAGATTTTTTTATAATCAGTCCACAGAACACACAGAGAGACAGAGAAAGTCACTCACTTTTTTTGCGATGCATTCAGAAAAGACAGTTCAGTTCAGTTTGCAAATGATATGTCTACCATCAATATTATTATGATTATTACAATTTATTTATTTATTTATTTATTTATTTATTGTTAACTATAATTGACAGCCTACATTTATATAAACATAATTGATTTATTGTATTTTATAGTTAACCATTTTACTTTTTTTTTTTTTTTTTTTACATGTACCTATAATGTTTTTCTATATTTCTATCTTTTTTTTATTTATTTATTTTTTTATGTTTCGTTTCCCCCCTCACAGATTGTCCAAATAATGATCGGAGTGATAACTATTCTGTTTGGGATTGTGTTGGTGTCTGAGCCTCCGTTTGTCACGTTCTCTGTTCTGAGTGGAAATGTTTACTGGGCCCCGATAGTCGTAAGTGTACAATTAATAACAGTTACAAAAAAAGTTGAAAAGGTTATTATTACTAAGCATGTAAGTTTGAATCCCGACGATGCCACAGTCACCTGTGGTCGGGAGCCAAGAGAGCAAAATTAGCCGTGCCCTCTGGGTGGGAGAGGCATACTCCCTTTCCCCTGTCAATCACAGTAACACTAGCCAATCGCAGGCATCTGTGAGCTCGTGTATGTGGAAGAGGGCAGATATTGATTTCCTCTGAGTATGTTACCCTGTGATGCAGCATGAGCAGCAGTTCGTAAAGATGTGGTTGGCTGAGTTCACATGTCTTGGAGGAAACGTGTGATAGCCTTCACCCTCCCTGGTTGGTAGCTGTCATGTGATGGGGAGAGCTGACTGTTGGGTGGGAATTGGAAGGTGAACAAATTGGGGAGAAAAATAGGGTAAAAATACCAAAAAAAGAAAAAAAAAGTTAACAGATGACTAAATAATTTATACATTGCTATAATAATAATAATAATAATAATAATAATAATTCTTTACCTCATCACAGTACATCATCGCTGGCTCTCTGTCTGTCGCAGCAGAAAACAAAGTTCATCCCTGTTTGGTATGTAAACCTCATCAGTTCAGTTACTAACAAATACATTAAAATCATTAAATCTTTCTAATTTGTCACACACATTTAGCATTATTATAGTGGCATAATTGCAAATGGCTTGTCCCTTGTGGTTTTTGATGCCATGGCGTCCCGGACGCACTTGTTTATGACACTTTTGGCCCCCGTTTTCTCCATATGGTCAACACTTCCTCTCTGTCCTTTCTTTCCTGCTACTTTACCTAAACTTATTTGACCCTCAGTGTTTGCAAAGTGTTGCAAAGCTCATGTCCAAGTGGGAATTTGGAAAGTTTCCAAACCTCTTCTCATTTGGAAAGTCAGAGTTTCTCCAGAGCTCAGAATTACTACAACATTACTGTTGTGAAATGATGATAATAATAATAATAATAATAATAATAATAATAATATAAAAGTAGTCTGTCCTTCTTGTAGCTTCGCCTGGTTTCCTGGATTGTTATTCCAGATCCAGCATTGCTTGCTGTCTCTGCATGTTCACTGACTCCGGCAACATTCTGACAATGATTACAAGAAAAGCTCACATAAAATCATGCCCTTCTCCTCAGTTCTCCATGTTACAGTAAACTATTCATTGTGCTACGAGACATATTACAGCACTAAGTACAAATGGATTAAAGCATTAAAATAATTTCGCTTCTAATATGTATTTTGCCTGTAAATACTTTTGTGAGAGAGTATTTTTGCATGTTAATAATTTTCTGTAAAACAAATAGCTTTCTGACCCATTTCATCTTTGAACCATACACGTACATGTGTAAGTAGCACATAACGTAAATTGTGCCATTTTGATTTTAATTTCAGTGCAAAAAACATGTTCATAATGACTTATGAATACAGGTTTCCTAGAAAGTTTTACATGTATTGAGGTTTGTTTGCTCTCTGGTGTAGGTGAAGGGCTCGCTGGGAATGAATGTGGTCAGTGCTGTGTTTTCAGCAGCAGGTATCGGTGCACTGACAACAGACCTTTTCTTATATTATGGCTGCAGCACTTCTGCATACTGTTACTGGTTTATGGTGAGTTTTACTGACCTTAACATCTGGTCTTGTAAAATTATTTGGACATGTCAACTATAAATGGTTAAGGTTAGCATGATGGCCGAGGTTAGCCACTTTGCTTTATTCATATAAAATAATAATAATAATAATAATAATAATAATAATAATAATAATAATAATAATAATAATAATAAAAATCGAATTTACTAGTTTGAATCCCTCCTAATTTTACTTATTTTGCTATTGCTAAAATTTTTGCTAGTTAGCTAGATGGTGAAAATTTAATTACCTAGATTTGAATATTTTATATGAATTGAACACATTTTGTCCTACTTTCATCTTTTTGTCCTAATTAATGACAAAATATTTGTTATATGTATTTCTTTAAAAAGAATTTTACGTACTTCTCTCCGCCCACCACTGATTGTAGCAAAAAGCAGTACAAGTCAATAATCAACCATTTGTGTAACTAAAACCAGCAACTCACTATGTGCTGCTTATATTTAATACATTTGTTACTCAGGATCTCAATGTCAAACCTCTTTAATTTTTTCAAAAATGTATTTACATTTTTGATCTTCCACCATGCATCAGGCACGGACCAAAGCGATCAGTGGAGTCCTGCTGGTTTTCAGTGTTCTTCAGTTCATCATCTCCATCACCATCTCAGCATTTGCCTGTAAAGCCACCTGCTGCGCTGAAATGATGGTGAGAATCAAAATCACAGCACCATCAAAAATGGAGTTTAACTCTCAATCTGAATGTTATTGTTACAGAATATATGTTAGGAACACTTTTGTCCAAGCCAAAGTCTAACCCCGTAAGCACAAGCCAATGATCATAGATATATCTATGGGCTTCTACGCTTTACTAAGATTTTAGTAAAGTAAAGATAAAGTATTACAGGTATAAACATCTGTACGCTTCTTTATTACCCTTTTATTTCCTAGTGTATTCATATATCTGTCTTTCCTTTTCTTCCACTTTATCTAAGCTTTTTATTTCACCTCTCCTTTGCTGTAATTAGTACATTAACTGTAATGCTGCATTCATGACCAAGTGGGAATTTGAAAAGTTTCCAACCGCTAAAAGAAGTTAATAATTTTAATAATTTAATAAGTAAATGATTTTAATAATTTTAATTTGGAAAGTTGCAATTTCTTAAGTGCTCAGACTTCTCTTCATCATTTTAACATGAACGTATCCAATATGCAAATTAAATCATTTTATAGCTATTTTAAAGCATTTGAAGCAGAATTTCAGAATTGTGTTTGACATGCTTTGGTTATTCAAATAAATCATAAAAAATAATGTAATATTTAGATAGAATTAAAAAATATTGTGTTAACCATAAATACAGTACTAACCAGACAACTCTCCTGGGCATTTTTAGTTTTTACAGCTACTTTTAAAATGACACAAGCCAAATGAGTGCTAGCTCATTGTGAAATGAGTTTTTTTTTTGTTTTTTTTTTGAGGTTTTGAAGCGAGTTTTGAAATCTAAAGTTCCAAATTAGAAAATACAGATCCCATTTTCATGAATGCAGCCTCCACCACAGGTATCTTGTCTTCCCTTTGTTTTTTTCATATTTTTCTTTATTCTTTGTCCAAACTCTATCAATATATAAACTAACAAAATGCCAATTCAGGCTAAAATCTTTTTAGGATTACACCTATATTAGGGTTATTCAATCTCAGTTGTAGATGCCCCATAAAACAACAATAACATATTTTTTTATTTATGCTCATTCATTTTTAGCATCTAGTTCATGCCCAGGTTTGTGTTTGTAGTAGAAGCTACTTTAACAGATGCTACAAGCTATTTTTTATTTAATTTATGTTATTTAACATTAAACTTGCTTATGGACTGATTAAAACATTCAACACATTTAGTCTAATCATGAAAAGCACGTAGGAACACTAAACACATATGACCTCTAGATCACAGATACCACATTACGCTTTATTTAATTAGTAACTGATTATAATGTTTATAAAGCAACACATTGCTTTCTAATTAAAACTAACATCTGCTCATAGTGCATTATGGGTAACACACACAGCTCCTCAGATAAAGCCGCATACAGATAACACTGTTTCAAAGACACATATGTCCCGTGTAAACTCGACGTCTCTCTCTCTCTCTCTCTCTCTCTCTATCTATCTATCTCTCTCTCTGTCTATCCCTCTCTTTTGTTACAAGGTGCCTGTTGTACTTTATGGCAACCAGGCAGCAACCAGCAACCCACAGGTTAGTGAAATCTGTACACCTGTGTGAAAAAAACAAAAAAAACAAAAACAAAAGAAAACATTACAAGACAAAACAAAACCCAGAGTTTCATTTTTTGCTTATGTTTTGGCACCACACGAACTCCATATATTCATGTGATTATGTTTTTTACTCTGTGAAATTAAATATACCAGACCAATGAAACAGAGTTAGTTTTACCATCACAAAGTTGATTATTTTCCTATAATTGTTTGTAGGAATTAAATATACAGATTTCCTTAGAGAAAACTTCACTGTATCAACCATTACCCATATTTTTTTAATCAATTTAGGTAGAGCACCGACCATACAAGGCTCTGTGAATGAGCTGTTACTATAGAAATGAAAACATATTAGAATGAATGCATTAATATAAAGCTGTGGTTTGCAGCTGCACTGCTGTCAAAAATTAATCAACAGCTTCAGATTCATTCTCATTCTGAAACAGTCCAAAGTTACAATGAGACAACAGGGTATAAATAGACAAACTCATCACTGATTGACACAAAACAGGTGAACACAGTATGATAACAATGCAATGACAGGATGGGAGCAGAGTGGTATTTCAAAGCTTTCATATCCAAACAGAAGCCATATAAGCACTAGCTTACTGTCAAAAACTGCCTTTGTTTAGAATCTGCTCATAGTGCATTATAGGTAACACACATAGTCACATAGTTCCTCAGATAAAGCCATATATGGTCAACAAATTTGCTTAGAAACAAAGTCCCTGTGTAAACTTCCCATCTCTCTATTTATTTAAGGTTTCCGTTGTATCATTTGCCAACCAAGCAGTTAACGGTAACCCACAGGTGAGTGAAGTGCATACAACTTCTGTGTGAAAAAAAAACAAAACAAAAAAATAATTTCATTTTTGCATAGGTTGTTGACCATGACATGACCAACAGTGATTCAACAGTGCAATGATACAATTAGACAACAGATTATACATAGACAAACTCATCATAAACACAAAACAGGAGAACACAGTAGGATAACAAAGCTATGACAGGATGGGGTGAAGACAAGAACCTTTCAGGCAGTGGGAATTTGTGACAAACAGGATGTACTGAAAACTTGTTTTCAAGTCAACTGAATCATTACATTAATTAATTTGAGATTTCTCTCTTTTTACAGAAGGTGGATTACACCCCACAAGCCCAGGTGAACAACCCGGTATCACGAAACATGTACGAATGGCCACACAGCAGATAACTGACCAACAAGATGAAAAGCTAGAAAATCATATAAAACAAACAAACAAAAAATTATTTGAGAATTTAATGTTTTGAGTCATGTATCACGATGTGTTTTATATTTGATGTTAACATGGGTATGACCATGCGCTAGTTTATATAAACAACATATAATGTCATAACTAGTGTGATGGTTAAGTTTGAAATAAATAAAAACATTTACAAATAAACCAGTGATAAAATGTTTTCAGTTCATATACAGTCAGGCTCATAAATATTTGGACAATAGCAAAAATATTGTTATTTTAGCTGTCTACCACGGTATATTGAAGTTATCACTTATTATATGTAGTCTATGTGGTATTACACTTTTTTTAAGGGACAAAAGAAAAAGACTTTTTAAGTGGCCAAATCAACTATTTGGTACATTCTTAAAAAGAAAGAACATACTGGTGATCTCAGGAATGCCAGAAGGCTTGGAAGACCATGGAAAACAACTGTGGTGGATGACAGAAGAATTCTTTCCTTGGTGAAGAAAAACTCCTTCACAACAGATAACCAGATCAAGAACACCCACCAGGAAGTAGGTGTATCTGTCATAGTCAACAATAAAGAGAATCCTTCACCAGAGTAAATACAGAGGGTTTACCACAAGATGTAAACTATAGTATTATAGTCTGCCAAAAAAAATCTAACAAAACACAACAGTTTTGGAACAATGGACAGATGAGACAAAGATAAATGTTTAGCAGAATGATAGAAAGAGAAGAGTATAGAGAAGGGAAGAAGCTGCTCATGATCTGAAGCCTACCACCTCATCTTATGGCATGGGCGTGTCCGACTGCTAGTGATACTGGTTCTCTTGTATTTATTGATGATGTGACTGCTGATAAAAAGCAGCAGGATGAATTCTGAAGCGTATAGGGCAATTTTTAAGTTAAAATCAGGATTAAATCCACAAATGGCAACCATGGTTCAAACTCTCTCACCAGGCAATAACGTGGGAAACATGTCCACGTCGCCAAATCTGACATTGCTGAGAGTCCTGCTGAAAGCACTCGGGGTAAATCATGCTGTTTTCAGTTTCCAAAATATAATTTTTTGAACATTCCAGTTTTTTTTTTAGCTTAAATATTCGCTCTAAAAAAACACAACCATATTAGTTAAAATATTAGATAATATACACAATCGACTGAGACTAAGGAAGCGTGGAAAAGCGATCAGTTTGACAACGTGAAGTGTTGTATCTAGTCTACTTGTCATCCACATTCCTCATCACATAAATACTAGAATTCTTGTCTTTGTTAGGGTTATTAACCAGAAATATTAATTAACATTGACACTGCTCAAGTCAGATGTGAACAACCATCAGACCATCACACAGGTCTAGCGTTAGAGGATCTTCATTGTATAATCTGACAGGGAGAACAAGTACAAATTCAGGGAAGCCTGGAATTTTGCTGTTAGTGCCATGCATGGAGGAGAGTTTTTCAAAATCCAGCAGTACTATACTGGCTCCGGAGATCACCCTCATCCTGACGCTAGCTAGGGACCAAAAGAAAAAGAAGAACAATGAACCGTTCATTATAAGTTCCTAATTTCTAGAATTTCAGAGCTGCACAAGAATGAAAGTTTAATGTCTTTTCAATGCTACAACATAACTTCTCATGCTTTCATTTTTTTCATTAGTTTTCATTTACATGATTCTGTGAGTCAAATATGATTCTTTGGGTCAAAGTACATGATTCTGTGAGTGAAATGTATTCCTTCTGTTTTTCTTTGAATTCATTCTCTCTGTTTTTGACCACTCTTCTGCTTTTCTTACATGCCGCCTCTCTTCCTTCTCTCTTTCTTCCATCCTTTCCTTTCTTCCTCTTTCTGTTTGGCTTACGAGACTCTTTCCTCCTTCTTTCTCTCTTGCTCAGTACTAAGCTGAATTTACATTCTGCCTGATAGCATATTAAACTGCGTGACTTAGTTTAGATAAAAAAAAAAAAACATCTGACTGGTAGTGTAGTTTTATTGATGGATAGAGGCTAAAATAAAGTGTGATAAAACTTCCTGCAAGAGCTAGCGTTCGGGACACACCCACTGATTCATGCGATGTCTCTCGGTTTCATTTCATGAGGCTCCAGTATTCAGGAGCATGATGTGCTCTTATCGTGATAAAGCGATCATCGAGATTTCATCTTAAGTCCACAGTACACAGTAGACAGCTACGCCACTGAGGCAGTATGACCAAGCTTCTATGTGGTGTTGCTTTTTTTTCTTTTGCAATTGATAAATCTTTGTAAAGACATGCTTAAGACATAACATATTGTATAACCAGCTTAAAAAAATCTTTACACACACATTATGGCACATTTTTATATGAATCATTTGCATTTGTGTTTTGCTCTGACACAAAATGCATTCAGTTACAAAACGCTAAGTTACAATTATTATTATTATTATTATTATTATTATTATTATTATTATTATATTTTTACATTAATTTTAATTACAGTCATAGCTGATATCCTGCAACTTTCCCCATCATTTTTTTAATTACTTTGATATCATTGTTTATTGTATTTTATTTTATTTATTTTTTATGAAATAGTAATGTATTTTATTATTTTTTTTTTGTAAAGGATTTGTTTGGTATGAGTTAGAAAATGTCATGCAGGCAGCATTCCCCACATTCATTTAGTCTACTCCACACATCTCTCTATGTTTTCTTTTCTTTCTTGGACCATTGCCCGGTTTCCTGGTTTGTTGAGACAGATCCAGCACTGTGCTTGGTCTCTGCCCGCTCAGTGACACCACATGATTGCGGGAAAGGCTTACACCACTCCTTTCTCCTCAGGCCTTCCCTTTTACAGTAAACTATTCATTATCATGCTGTCTGACATGCCACAGCACTGTGTAAAAAATACGATTAAAGCATTAATATAATTTCTCTTCTAATAAGAGTGAATACATTTATAAGACAATATTTTTGCCTATTAATATTTTTTTCTGTAAAACAAATAGCTTTATGGGTGCAGTCAGCCACTTTGCTTTATTCGTAAGAATAGTTGGAATTTGAATTATTAAATTAAAAGTTACAATAAATACGGACTTTTGTATATTTCCTATATATGAAATGGAATCTCATCCTACGTCCCTCTTTTTTGTTCTAACGAAGACCATTTTCTTGTACCTCATTTGTGCCATTCGTGTGAAATCACACTTGCTTTATACAATTAATTAACAGAGATTTAAGTACTTTGTTGTCTACAGCAAGATGAAATGCTGATCAGCCAGCTGATGGTAATTAAAAAAAAGAAATGAACATTATTAAGAGATAAATACATTGTCAATTAACGCAACATGGAAAACACAAATAGACTGCAGCATTTACTACATACACACACACACATACACACGTGAATCTAAATTGCACTATTTTCTACTATCACAGTAATACGAAAGAAAAAACAATATATAAATTAATACTACAGCACAGCACTGTTGAATTCTTGATTCTGATTGAATCATTGATATGGTGTAGTTTCTGTAAAGAGATTTTTTTTTAACATTTATGGAAAGAGACTCCAATGTCAGCACTTTGTAACAGTCAGAGGTTAAGCTGTAAGTTTTCTAATGTCTTCAGGACAGAGGAGTTTACACGTTGCAGTTTTTTGGTAACATGATAAGTTGTGTATCTTTGTCTTTGAGAGAAAAAGTAAGGCTGGTGATAGAACAACTGCACAGCTGTTTATAGCTGATAAAATGCAAGTATGACAGGAACAAATTCTTTTCACAGCATTAAATGTAACTATAAATAGATTAAAATGTAGTTGTTAAAAATTGTTATCTTTGGCAAACTGCTGTGCTGTAACAATGGGAACAAAGCACTTCAGGACAGGATGGTATTAGGGCTCTGGATGATACAAATATTATTTTAATTTCTGTCATGCTTCTCTAAATAAAAAAAAATGATATATTTTTTTCCTTTTAGAGTACTCATCCTGGTAGAATAGAACAATAGCTTCTTAGACAAACTTTGCAAAAACTCGCTAAGAGGAAATTTTGGTGGTAGACACAGTGTACGCCGGCAAAACCAATACCGTCAGCTAATACTGTGAAAATACTAGAGTACCATCTGGGAACTAGGACAAGAGCAGCAAAGAAACAAACTAAACTCAAGAGTATAAATTAAGAATTTAACCAAATACAAATACATTATTCAGATTTGAACAGATAATGCTTGCTAAACAAATACAAACACAGTAACAATAGGCAGAGCATTTATTTATTTATTTTTAATTAATTAATTTATTTATTTTTGAAAAACATGCCAGAAAGCCTCAGGATAGTTGTGTGCATTGGAATTTCACAGGACGAAAGTTGAGCTAGCTTGTGGGGAGGGTAGCCAAGCTTTGCCAAAATTTCCACATCAACTAAAATTTTAAATCTGCACAAAGACTAGAAAAGTAGCCCACAATGTTTAGCCATAGGAAAAGGTAGACATATTTTTCTTCTTTTCAACAGTTAGCATTCTGAATTGTGCTATATATATTTCCAATACAGGGATATTATACACAATCCCTGCCAGATCTGAGACTCAAACCCACAACCTTCAGGTTCACCTTCGGGTTACAAGGCTGACTCACTAACCATTAGACCACGACTACCCCCTTGAAGGAACAGCACCTCTACATGAAGCTTCAATAAAACTATTCATCTTCTCCAAATATGTTGCCAGCTTGATTTAGATTTAGGTTAGGTTTAGGTTCAACTTTATTGTCATTGTCAGAGTACAGAGATGATGAAATGCAGTTAGCATCGAACCAGTAATGCAAATAGCATATAAGTTAAATGAAATAAATAAGAATTATGGTGCAATAAGTTGAGATAAACAGTATACAAGTAGTGGTAAATAGCATGATGCATGTAATATGATACAGTATATACATACAGTGCATAAAATGCAGATGTGCAAATAGCAATAATGTCCAAATAACAGTCTGATGTAAATAATTGTAGTAATGACAGATAATTGCAGTACATGGTGGGCATGGAAGGTGTCCTCGATGCCTCTCGCTCTCCACAAGCAATGCTTTTGATAAATGTCTGAAATGTTGGTCAACTATGTTCCAGTGATGGGCAGTTTTCACTACCCGTTGTAGTGTCTTCTGATCACACACCGTGCAATCATTGTACCATACTGTGATGCAGTTTGTAAGGATGCTTTCAGTGGTACAGCAATAGAAGTTCACCATGATCTGAGGAGAAAGGTGCACTTTCTTCCTTCTCCTCAGAAAGTACTGGTGCTGTTTTGCCTTTTTTGAGGAGCAAGTACATGTTGAAGTTCCAGGAAAGGTCAGCAGAGATGTGGACACCCAGAAACTTGAAGCTAGACACCTCCTGAACCTCAGTCCCATTAACAAAGATAGTGGTGTGTTGGTGGCTCCTCAAGGACTTCTGGTAATACACAATCAGTTTTTTGGTTTTCTGGGTGTTAATGTTGAGGTTGCTATTGGCACATCATGTTACCAGATGTTGAATCTCTTCCCTGTAGGCTGTTTCGTCATCATCTCTGATCAGGCCAGCCAACGTAGCATCATCGGCAAACTTGATAATAGACTTGGAGCCGTGCACAGGAGCATGTAGCCTTATGCCGATGTTTAGGATAATGGTGGAGAACAGAATGGGATCTGTTGAACAAAAAGTCCAGAGTCCAGTTGCAGATAGCGGCACTAATAACAAGGCTGGAGAGTTTGGAGATCAGCTTAGATGGAATGACAGTACTAAACACAGAGATAAAGTCAATGAATAACATCCTCACATAGGAGTTGCTGATTTCCAGATGAGTCAGGGCAGCGTGAAGGACTGAGCTAATGGCGTCCTCTGTCGACCTGTTATGAAGATAAGCATACTGATGGGGATCCAGTGACAGTTGTAGGCAGGCTTTCAGATGAGAGAGGACCAGCATCTCAAAGCACTTGGTGATAATGGGGTTAAGGGCGACTGGATAAAAGCTGTTGAACACTGCTGAAGCACCCTGGCACAATAGTGGTGGTTTTGAAGGAGGTGGGAACAACTGCTTGGGCCAATGATAAGGTGGATATATCTGTGAAAACCCCAGCTAGCTGCTCTGCACATGCTTTGAGCACCCTACATGGGATGCCATTGGGGCCAGCAGCCTTGCGTACATCCACCCTGCTCAGGATGGAGCACACGTCTCTGGGGGAGAAAGAGAGCTAGGGGGTCACCAATGAAGGCTTGGCTTCAGCAGACGCTGTTGTATATTTCCGGTCAAAGTGAACATGAAAAGTATTGACATTTCTCTACATTTCTCTGCTGGCTCTCCAAAAACTAATTATTTAATTGATAGTTAATTATTGTTTTGAACAATAGCCTCAATAATAGTTTGTTTATTTATTTGTGAAAGACATCATTCTTTTGAAATATAGTTAGCTTGCTTACTCAGTCACGTTAGACAGAAGCTTTCCAGACAGTTCCACAGGGCGTCTGGTTCAGGAGTGGAATAAAGTTCTGGTCTGCATATTGTTATTTGTTGTTATAATTTGTAAAAGAAAATGTCTTCTTTTTCCAGCAGCCCTGGTTTTCAGTGTTTTCTAGTGTTTCTAGGGAATAGTGGTAGTGTTAATATTTTCAGCCAGTTTAAATCTGAATATGAAAACAGATCTTCTGAATAATCTGAGCACTAAACGGATGCAGATAATGGCATCCCGTTATCCCTCTAAAGTATGATTTGAAGTGTGATATATTATGAATGTATGTTGGCACTCTCTGTGCTGACCTCGTGATATCTTTCGTTCTTCTTCTGTTTTGCTCTAATAAACAACCGTCAACCGCCACTTCTGTTCTCTGCTGATGCCTTTGTATGACGCCTTTGTTTCTGCAGATATTGCATATAGATAACTATAAATACTTCCTGTCTGCCTCAGTAAATTTTGAAGAGCGTTGCTGCTCAGACACTGACATTGTGTGTTTCTTTGGCACTCTCTGCCCCGGCCGGTACAGGAGTTGTGTCAGCAGCGCTAACACGGACTTCTCCTTGATTCTAAGTGAACCCAGAAAAATCTATCAGGGAACAACTTAACACAGGGCAGAAAGTAACATGGACTTTTTCTGTTATTACACAAGGTAAAGCAGCATGAGCATGTACTTCTGACCACATTACCAAATTTGCAAGCAACGGTCTGCAAACAAGTTTCAGAGTTTCAGAACGATCCACCTGTGATCTTTAGACATCCATGACAAAGAGTGTTTTCTGGGCATATGACTCAGTTCTTCACCACAAATGAGTTATGTGTGTAAATTACAGAATCCATCTTTATATTACTTGATGGGTCAGTTGGCTAGAAAATATAGTTGTTTTATACAACATAGAATTGTAGTGAATTAACTTTGTTGGCACAAATTTATCAGGCTTTTCAATGAACCCCACCAATGGGGTAAGTTGTAACACTGCACATCCTATCACTTTCGGTGGAGCTGCACATGAACGGTAGGTGCTAGAAACAAAGTGTCCATTTGCAGCAGAAATGTATACATTGTTTTATGAAAACATGATTATTCTAACATAAATATTTGTTCAATTATTTCACAAAAAACAATATGTGTTAGGCTGTGCCCTTATCATATGTGTGAACAAAAAACAACAATAATTTTGACAATAATAATAAATACAAAAAAAACAAGCAAAAAAATATATTGATTTTATTATTACTATATATTTATGTTTTTAATAATAACAAATTACTACCAACAGTAGAATAAAATAGATTCTTCTTCTTCTTCTTCTTCTTCTTCTTCTTCAGGCATGTAACAAGGGAGCAAAGCATATCTGTTAGGATTATTATTACTCTTACTCCGCCCAGCAGGAATTCAGCCATTTTTGATTTTGTGCTTTTTGACAGGTATCAAACATTTAATTACTCCTCCTAGGGGATTCATCAAATTCAAAGCAAATTTGGTCAGCATGATGTCAAGCGGTCCACGATGATAACTAGCAAAGTACTTTTTGATATCATAAACTGTGTTGCCACTGCAAGGCAATCAATCATGTTATGCCATGTAAATGTGTGGTGTGGCATAATTCCAACATACATCATGCTTTGTTGCTCAAAGCTCACATTGATGTTTAATGATGGGGCACAATCACATACACGTCCCCTACTGGCATCAGGAAGTGAGGCTTATAAACCAATTTTGCTTTAATTCTACTCCTAGGGGATTCATCAGAGTTATAACAAATTTGATCAGCTTGATGTCAAGATAGCCATGATGCTAACTCTGTAGGAATTGTATATAACTTAAACAGTGTTGCGATTAATTAATTATCATATCATATCATGCAGTCAGGAAAGGTGGCAAAATTCCACTGAACATGGCCCAAAGTTCACATGTATGTTCAGTGATGTGCCATAGTAACATCCACATGCTAACACTTGGTACTTGGGCCCACGAATTGCTGCTTGCAGCTATATTTATAGTTGCTGTCATGGCCCTGTTGCTGTGGCTGTTTAAAGGTTACTCCAGGTCATGTTTCTAGGCAGTGCTGATTGTATTTGTTCTGTCCTGCTGGGAATACTTCCGCTCTGTGAGGTGGAAGAAAAAAAACAACAACAGCAGGATCTGCTGTTGAGCTCTGTGTTATGTTCAGACATCACATCGGGTTGCACAACAGCTTTGTGGGAGATTTTTTTTCATTCCTGTCTTGTATCTTGGCTCGAACTCGAGGCAGGAAATCTGCGTCACTGGAACTGTAAATATCCCTTCCGAAGAACAAGATGAGTTGCAGATAACGGCACACTGAAGAACCGAAACCATTTAGTAGAGCGAGAGAGAAATACACACACACACACAGAAAGAGGAAAAGACTGCACTGTTAAAAGGACAGGAGGTAAAATAAGCCTTTTTGACTTTATTGAACTAAATGCTTTCTATTATTTTAATGGACATGTAACAGGATCCGTGTTGGCTTTAAGGAGTGTTTAAGGAGTGAAAATGCTTTAAAATGGCTTCCTTTTTGTGGTTTTGCCTTGCAAGTATTTTGACTTGTGTACCATTTTACCTCAAATGTCAAGTTCAGTGTAAATAAAATGGTTATTTTCAGGGATGGACAGAATACTGAGAAATGATACTGAAGTGAAAGTATAAATAATGTGTCAAAAGCAGAGGTAGCCAGCAAAAAAAAAAAAGGATTCCGGTGAAAGTCAAAAAGTTCTTACTGTTAAATTTACTCAGTTATAAAAAGTCAGTGTTTGTAACTGATGAAATTAATGTAATGTCACGCTATAATGGTTAAAAAAAACAGTTTCGCCATTTGGCCTGAAAACAGGCAAACCTACCCATGCTTGTCTATTTATAAGTGGTGAGGTTAATGAGTTTCTGTTCGCACTGTTTACATTCGTCAGTACTGTTTTTTCCTTCATAATACAATCAAATTGAATGTCCGCTCTGAGGTGTTTAAGAGAAACATTTTCTAACAAAATAAGAAATATAATTAGCATTGCGGTGTCCCTCTCTGCACAGCATCTTCGAAATTTAACAGCATTAAGCTTCCATAGCTTCCGGACTCAGACTAATCTCCAGACATGAATATCAGCAAACCTACTTCGTGACCATTTCACCATTTCCACACACACACAAAGGCAGACATTTTAATTCAGGTTAGCTAAACCACAGAGGGTCAACCACTACAATATGGTTTTCTCTTTAAACTGTCAAAAACAGAGTTAGCAATCTTGGAGCAGATTTAAAAAGCTGCACAAAACCTAGAAATAACATTTTAGTGATGTCATTGTTTGTCCTCCTATTTCTCACGTTATACCATCATGCTGGTAGTGAAAGTTGTTTCTTGTTCACAGATTAAAAACCCACACACGCTTTAAAGATGGCCAGCGCTCCTATACCGCTCACTAATGTGGGAAGTGGCTACACCATCGTCACTCAAGTTATTCCCTCATCAACAGCCCCGACTACAGTGGAACAAAATTCCTCTCAGACACTCAGCCCACTGCGGAAATTCCTGAAAGGAGAACCCAAAGCGCTGGGAGTAAGTTACATAATTACATCACTGAGAAAATAATAATAATAATAATAATAATAATAATAATAATAATAATAATAATGTGTGGCTTAATAAAAAAAAGTGCCCTACATTATTTAATGAGAAAATGCAATAATTAACTTAATTTAAAATAAAAAAAAAAATTCATTTAAGACTTTAAGGTTGTGTTCTTCTTAGTATTTTTCATATTAAATTACTTAATAAAATATTTTTAAAACCCTCAAATGAATATACAAATAAGTATGAATAATAATATGGTTAATATGGAATAATGAAATAATACATATTAATATATAAAGAAACAAACATGAAGATAACTAAATACTATAAAATAAAATAAAGCCAGTGTAACCTGAAATGGGACAAAACAATAATTATTATAATATAATTACAATTTATTTAATAATAATAATGAACAATAATTAAAAAAAATAAAATTAAATGAAATGAATACATTAACATTTTATTACATTTTTAAATTAATGAATGTTAATACAAAATTAAACAATATAATATTTTTCTAAACTTTTTCTAAGAATACTTAATGACTACTTATTTAAAACTTGAATAAAATATACACCAATGAGCTACAACATTGTGATCACCTGCCTAATATGCTGTTGGTCATCTGCATGCTGCAATAACAGCTCTGACTCATAGAGACATGGACTCTACAATACCTCTGAATGTGTGCTGAGGCATTGCTCAGAGCGTCACACTCCCTCTGCCGGCTTGTCTTCTTTCCACACTGTATCCTGGTGCTATCTCTTCCCCAGTTAAACAGCGCACACAAACCTGGCCATCCATGTGATGTTAAAAAAAAAACAAGACTCAATGAACCAGGTTACCTTCTTCCATTGCTTGGAAGGTCCAGTTCTGACACTTGCGTACCCATTGGACGCACTTTCACTGTATACAGGGCACAGCATGGGCACTGTGACTGATCCTGCAGCTGTCCATGCCCATACACAGTAGTGTGTTGTGACACATTCCTCCTAATCATCATTAAAATTTTCAGTAGCCCTCTTATTGGTTTGGACCAGACGGGATAGCCTTCATTATCCTCGCGAGTTGAGCAGTCAACACCCTGTTCCACATTCATAACATCTACTACAAGAACTGACCGTTCACTCACTTTCTATATATCCCACATGCTTACATGTGCCGTTGTTACGAGACAATCCATGTTACTCGTGTCATCTGTGACTTCTTCTTGCCACTAGAATTGTTGTATTGGATATTATTGTAGATTCTGTTATGTTGCTTTGAAGTGTTAGTCTATGCTAATTAGTTCTCTCAAGTGGCTAATCAAGAGTAGTTTCAGTCTCCCTTAAAGTGTGAATTGTGGGCAGGGCTTACTAAGATATATCTACAGTAGTGTTTATGTCTTCTTGCTCAGTTAAGTCCTACCAGTTCCCTCTCAACCCTATTTTCACCAACCCCACCCCTGACTAGAGTGCAGACATGTGCCTCAAACTCATTTTTGTTGTCACCTCTCACAGACCCAGAAGCTCTCATTCACAAACCAGAGGCCAAACTACCAGTAACCTCATCTACCCGCCTCTGTTGTCTCAGTCTCAAACAGTGGTGGTAGGTGGGCTCTGAAACTGGCAGTCTGCTATAAAGAGAGCTGATTTCATCTCAGGTTTAGCTTCCCATTACTCTCTTGAATTTCTGGCACTAATTGAGACCTGGATCTCTCCACAGAACTCAGCTACACCAGTTGTCTTATGCTTTCTGTCACATTCCACAAGAAGCTGTCAGGGGTGGTGGTACAGGTCTGCTGTTGTCTCAGAGATGGTGCATCACACCTCTCTCCCTGCCTCATCTCAATATCTCATCCTTTGAGTTCCATGTAGTTCCAGTTATGTTCCCAATCAACCTTCTCATTGTTGTCAGCTACCGCCCCCCTGGTCCCTTAGAGGTCTTCCTTGAAGAAATGGATATGCTCCTCAGTCTTTTCCCTACTGACAGCACCCCTCTTACTGTCCTGGGAGACTTCAACGACAGCTCTGGCAAGTCCTCTTGCCTTCTCCCTCATCTGAAGTGACTTCTGCTAAGACTGCCTTCTACAAAGAAAAGCTGGAAACCTCCGCACAAGATCCTCACAAGTTCCACAACATATTTTCTTCACTACTCAACTCACCGGCTCCTCCTGCTTCGTCCTCCCTGACTGCTGAAGACTTTGCCACC
>CM040976.1:33456129-33481288 GCA_022985145.1 Pangasius djambal | reverse complement strand
TTCTCATCCATAAATGTAAATGACTGGTCATAAAGTTTTGGCTTATTGATGTAAATGAGTGTAAACATTTATTTGCTCCGTGCTACAAATAGGTTCCATAAACATGAGTATAGTTTGCAAATATACAGTATATACAAAATAGTATTTATTAAAAAAGATTTTTAAAAAGTTCATTTGTGTTTTTTTTTTTTTTTTTTTTTAACCACAGACTGTCCAAATAATGATTGGTGTGTTGATGATATTGTTTGGTATCGTGATGGCAGTCTACCCTCAGACACTGAACGTGTACTCTGGAGTCGCATTCTGGGGCTCGCTGTTTGTAAGTGTTCTTCAATTTTATTCACTTATATATATATATATATATATATTACATTATTCAATGTCAGTTTCAGTAAAAAAAAAATTTCTGCACTCGCAGCACATCAGCGCTGGTTCTCTGGCTGTTTCAGCAAGCAATAAGCTCAATACCTGTGTGGTACGTAAACACCGACAACTCACCCAACTCCTTTAGCATGGAAACACACACACATTGCACCTCATCCATCATTTCTTTTGGTCTTATGTGAAAGATATATAATTTTTTCTTTATTTTATGACTGAATTTCACTTATACTTTGAATCTCCTCTTTTCTTCTATACATTTACTTTACTAATTAATCTTGCTATTACATTAACTGTGAAGCCAGATTTCATGTGGTACTATTTTGAAACGTTACCTGTAGTCATGTTTAAACAAACCACATTGAAATGAAGAGTATGGAAGCTACTTCAATAGACATGGACATGTTTCCTACATCCATCTACCTCCACTAATGTTTCGATATCACAAAATAGAAGTCACAGAAATTGAAGATGAAGAAATGCTGAAACATTGTTGCTGTAAATAATGAAATGAAACCAAAATTCCAAGACAGAAAATGTATAATATCCATGTAGGAAAACAAATTAATTTCATTAGGATATGTAATATTGGAATTTTTGCAAGAAAACATCATAAGTAAGTTTTGATCGGTTAACGTTTGGGTGATAAGCGGAGTTATCTTCATTTGCATGAAAATGAACCTGAATACTCTCGCTTAGTAGAACTCATACACATTTTGTGATTTATATATGAAATGACTGTAAGAAATATATGCAATACAATACTGTGCAAAAGTCTTAGGTGCCCTATTTTTTTTTAGTACAAACTTTGTTATAGATTTTTATTTTATGATTTCTACATTGTCAAGTCAGTACAAAAATGAAATGTTACAGAAAAATGTTCGTATGTCAGTAAAGAAAGCAGCAGATTACATAAGAGACACTTTTCAGATAAAAACAGAATGAAGGCTGCTGGGTTTTGCTGCAGAAATAAGAAGCGAGTCGACAGTCAAAGTCTCCAGAAGAACTGCGGCTGCTTCTGCAAGATGCTCAGTAACACTTACAGCTCATTTCCTTATCAAACTGTACACACTGAGAGAGAGAGAGAACAGGATGCTTCAGACAAAAGTCTTTCATTAAAAAATAAATTAACAGATTATTATTATTATTATTATTATTATTAATAATAATAATAATAATAATAAAATTTTCCATGAAGCCACTTTTTTGTTTAACCGTAAAATAAATCGCTAAAATTACTTTATGGTTACTTTTGACAGTGAAAATGCGCTAACAGATTGAAGCGTGTACAAGCCCACCGCTGAGAAAAAATGATGAACATTTATGTTAAAAGTTTGCTATTGTAGCTTCAATTAGAATTTTATTTACAGAATTTTTCTGGATTCTGATCGAGAGCTGGTTTGCTCTGGTTTGCTGTTTTTCTCTCAGGTGAAGGGCGCTATGGTGGTGAATATTTTTAGCACGATAGCTGCAGGAATCGCCATCATTATGCTTTCCCTGGATTTAGCGATTTGGCCTTGGCATCGCTACTGCTACTCCTATGACAGCATTTATGGATGCAGCCAGGTATGATTAATTTATTTATTCATTTATTGTTATTTTACCATGAGTTGTATAAGGGTAAAAATAGGCAAATAAAATTAAAAATAGAAACAATACAGTAAAAAAGAATAAAAAAATATGTAGCATAATAAAGCAAAAAAAAAAAAATTGTGAAAACATTTTTTTCTGAATATTTTAGTACAAAAATAGAATTAAAAACAAATAAACAAACAAAAGAAGTTACTGTAAGTGGCAGGACTTTTTGACATGTGTACTTTAGTGATCGTGGATCTTTATTTCAGAGCCATACCGAGGGAATCACTGGCGTTCTGCTGGTTTTCTCTATGCTTCAGTTCGCCATTTCTATCGCAATTTCAGCCTTCACCTGCAAAGCCACCTGCAGCAATGAACCTACCGTAAGTTTTTTTTTTTTTTTTTAAATGTCAAAGATGCAATATCGAGGTTACACTTTATGCTCAGCAGATTGCACATTGATCAGAATGCATTATTTGCCCTTCTGCTGTCTGTTCTTAATTCAAGCTAATTCTGCTGTCTTAACAATCAGTCACATCTTACACGAAATAAAGGTCAGCTGTTCAGTGAAGCACTGCTTTCACTTACAAGTTATACCCAGCACCACAGATAATCACTTCAATTCAGTTCAACTTTATTTATATAAATAAAAGACACTGTCACAAAGCAGAAAATTCAGGTGTAGATTCAGAGCCCCATACATTACAGGAAGAAAGTTCTCATCAGGTTACCTTGTGAAGTTGTTCAAGAGCTTCATCTTCTCCAAATTGTGATTCCGTGACGTCACTTCAGCATGGCGGCGTTCAAGGTGAAAAGTAAGCACGAGAAATAACGGTGTGATTTAAAGATTATAAGCAGTCTTTAGCATTTCTTTTTACTTTTGAAATCGTCAAATCCAGGCTGATACTTTAATCACTGAAATGTTAATTCGCTTTCTGCAAGATCTTTGCTCGAAATGCTCTTTCACACAAAGATCACTGTTATTGTTACTGTGAATTATCACATCCACTTTTGTAGGTGGCTTTCAGCGAATATTCATTTTATTTCCGACTTCAGACCGATGAGTTCACATGAATACTCTAGGCGGTGCCAAATTGTAAAATTCTGAGTTTCCAGTTGTCATGAAGGCAGCATTAAAAGTGCGGTGACCCTGAATGAGGAAATGGCTGTGGCTGATGGGAAATAGAGTCTGGTTTGGCTATATTGTGAGGTTGTGAGGAATTCTAGGAGTTGGAGTTCATAACAGCAGCCATTGCTGATGTGACATTAACTAATACTTCCTTTATATTTAACTAGTATCAAGAACAATTTAGAGTATTGTAACTGTAGTGAACAATTTGGAGTGTTGTAGCTATTGTAAACATGTGCATATATTGTTATTGTGTAACTATGAAGCTCTGTGTATGTTTCGTATAGCTGAATGTCATCAATGTGGTTCCTAACACTGAGGGATGTATTCCTGTGGTCAATTCCTTTCCAGTTCATCATGCTCAACCGGTAAGAGAAACCTGCAGGACATTGTTATGAAGCTCCACATCACTGAAGAGTTTGAGGTTTTCTGGGTTTTAGATTGAATAAAGTCTCAATGTTCATGTATGATCGAAAAGCCCATCTTCAGCGAGGAATAGAAGTACTGATATATCAGCACTCATTTATAAAACGTTTAAATTATATAAATGTTTTTACACAAACTGAGCAAAACAATTCTTGGGAAATTTATAAAAGTGAAGTTTAGCTGATTTTCTTGCTGCTCATGTGTGTATATTGATGAATGTCACTCAGCTGTAAATTACCAAGGGCGTTCCTAGCACGTTTACATTTAGCCACGCCCACAAAAAAGGCAAAGCTCACAGAGAGCTGAAAGAATATCTGTGCGCTAAATCTTCCAGTAATGCAGCTCAGCCATTGCAGCTGATCGCTACCATAAACACACATTTGTCACACACTTGACAGCATACTCGGTACACATAATTGCACTAACTCAGCATCAACATTTATATGATTTGAAGCTGATCAAGATTCACATTAGTGAGTCTCCTTTTACGTAAATTTACACAAACTGAGGAGTGATAGGTAGGAAATGAATAATGATACGTAGGAAATGAATGTTTTTCCAACTAACTAGCTTTTCATCAACATCACATTTCTTAAAATGGTCCTACGAACAAATTACAAATGCGTTAGTTAGTTCGTGTCCAGGATGATAAAAGTTGTCAGTTGTGGTGAGTAAAAAATGAGCTTCAGTACACCTACATGGCAAGAAAGGTTCTAGCTATTTAAAGGGGTTCTATTATCCTCTCCCTGGGGGAAGACAAAGTGAAGAATCTGGGGGAAAAAATAGATATATATATTTAATGTATATATAATTATATATTTAATATTATATATTTAAATAATAATATATTTAAAAGATTTTTTTTTTTATAAAATCCAAACATCTATGTATATAATGTAAATCTGGAAATCATACTATATTTAACTATATACTGTATGACCAATACCAACAATTCTTCCTCTTTGCATTTTATCATTTACTCTTTAGGCCATTACCAACCATAGCTGAGACTAAATACACTGTGTACATTTTTTTTTAAATTATTTATTTATTTATTTGTTTGTTTTTTTACAGGGGGTCAGTACTCTGAATGCTGTCGCCATGGCCAGTGCACCTATGGAAAGTCCTCCAGCGTACTCTGAGAAAAGCCACCCAGACAACTGAGGATAATTCTAAATAAGAAATTATTCTTGTTAAAAAGCACTGTTACTTGGAAAAGATGGAAAACAATCACACTCTAGCACTTACTACACATCACACTGCTTACTCTAAAGAATCTGTGTACACTGAATACATATATACTTACAGTATATCATATTAACAATGGTATATATGCTCATAACTCTTTTTATGTCATAATTTCTTTTTTCAAGAATTTCTTAAGCTTTTTTTCAGTCCTTCTGCATACTTATGAATTTTTTTTATTATTATTGTTTGGTAATCTAAAATGTGCTAATACAAAAGAACAAACAAATAAATAAATGTACACCACGGTTCTATTGAATTCTGGATCCTGATTGGTCAGAAGGTTGTTGATTAATTTTCTAGAACAGCTGCTCTGATGTTAATGCAGCTGCACACCACAGGTTTCTATTAATATTAATGCACTTGTTCTAATACGTTATCGTTTCTATGGCAACAGCTCATTCACAGGGACTGGTACAGTAGACGCTCCACATAAATAGATAAATAAATGTGTGTAACTGTTGATATGGTGCATTTTTCTCGTGAAGGAGATGTGTAATAAACATTTATGGAAGGAGTCTCCAGTGTCAGTGCTTTGTAACAGCAAAGCTGCAACTAAGTTTTATGATGTCTTCGGGAAAGAGGAGTTTACACTTTGTAGTTTCTTGGTAACATGACAAGCTGAGTTTTTTTTTTTTTTTAAGAAAAAAGAGGGGCTGGTGAGGGAACGACTGTTTATAACTGCTATTACATAAGTCAGAACAGGAACTAACCTGTTATGGCAAAATTATTATTATTATTATTATTATTATTATTATTATTATTATTATTATTATAGCTATAATGCCTAGTATTTTAGAAATATCTGTTATTATTATTATTAGTATTATTATTATTATTATTATTATTATTATTATTATGCCTAGTATTTTAGAAATGCCTGTCCGGTTACTGTTTAAAGGTTACCCCAGTTCACTGCTAGCTACCTTTCAAAACAGCACTTATTATATTCATCCAGTTGCACAACAGCTTTGTGGGAAATGTTTATTTTCTACGTGTCTTGACTTGCACTTGAGATCGGAAATCTACCTCCGTGGAAATTCTGGAATGACAGACAAGCGAAGCGAAATGAATCATTTAGAGGAGGGAGAGAGACACAGACTGCACTGCTAAAAGGACAGGAGGTAAAATAAGCTTTTTTGTGTTTATTAAACTAAATGCTTCTTGTAACAGGATCGCTGTTTGCTTTAACAGGGTTTTGAAAATGTTTCATTTTCAAATCGCTTCCCTTTAACCATTGAGTTTTTTTTGCTTTCCAAATATTGTGCCTTTTTTATTTTTATTATTTATTTATTTATTTATTTATTTATTTATTTATTTATTTTTATAGTTTGTCTTGCATACCATTATGTAGCAATTTGAGATTTGCCTCAAATGTGAAGATCAGTATAAATAAAATTAAATATTATTAGGGGTAGAGAAAGTACTGAGAAAGGTAAAAGTATAGATAATCTGTCAAAATGTTTGTTAGTGAAAAGTCAAAGTATCAAATCAAAAAGTGTGTTCAGGTGAAAGTCAAAACGTTACTACACCTAAATGTACTCAAGTAATAAATCATAAGCTCACCTTAAGGAACTTGAGCTGCGTCGAAACGCTATGGGAATGCCTTCAGCATGACCACGCTCTGAATTACTTGTGTAATCAGTCCAATCACGGTACTGGGAGGCTCACTACCTCTTCTGAGCTCTCCAGAGCAGCTAATTCGGCTGTCCCCTGCCAGTCCGCAACTTCAAGGCACCGAGCTAGCCGCTCTCTTTACACCAGAGGTCAGTCTTGAGAGACTGATTCCCTTAGTAGACTATTTCGCGGCATGGAAACTTCTGCCAAATGTGTCTCGATGGGTCCTGCATACTGTAGAGAGAGGCTACCGAATCCAATTTGGTTCTCCACCGCCTCGTTTTTGTGGGGGTTCTTCCCACTCTGGTGGGCCCCGAGCAGACTCTGGTAATGGAACAGGAAGTAAACACTCTCCTGAGGAAGAAGGCCATCGAGGTGGTCCCTCCTCATGACAGAGAGTCCGGGTTCTACAGCCGGTACGTCATCATTCCGAAGAAGGGTGGAGGGTTGCGTCCCATTTTAGATCTGCGTCATTTGAACCTCTCAGTCATGCGACTGAAGTTCAAGATGCTCACGATCAAACAGGTCGTGTATCAGATCAGGTCCGAGGACTGGTTTGTCACAATTGATCTAAAAGACGCATACTTCCATATCTCCATCCTTCCCCAACACAGGAAGTTTCTGAGGTTTGTTTTCAGGGGCTACGCTTACCAATATCTGGTCCTTCTGTTCGGCCTGGCACTCTCACCCCGCACGTTTACGAAGTGTGTGGATGCTGCTCTGGCTCCTCTGCGACTCCAGGGCATCCGCATACTGAATTATATCGACGATTGGTTGATATTAGCTTAATCAGAGCAGGCGGCGGTTCGGCAGCGACATGTCATTCTCGCTCACATGAAAGAGCTGGGGTTAAGACTAAACGCAGAGAAAAGTGTGCTTTCTCCAGTACAGAGAACCACTTAACTGCCCAGTTGGTACAATGTTGGAGTTCCTGCAGGCCTGTTTCTCCGCAGGGTTGACCCACTCCACCTTGAAGGTCTACGTGGCGGCCATTGCGGACATTGCGGCCTACCACGCCCCTCTCGGTGGTCAGTCTGTGGGCAGTCACCCCTTAGTTACAGGTTTCGCGGTATGCTGAGGCTGAGGCCTCCGGTACGATCTCATGTCCCTTCGTGGGATCTGGCTGTGGTGTTAGAGGCCCTCTGTAAACCCCCCTTCGAGCCTATAGAGGGGATTTCTGATCATCTTCTCACTATAAAGATTGCCTTTCTTCTGGCAATTTCCTCTCTTAAGAGGCCAAAGCATTTCTCTACCCTCAAGCGGGTTATGTACCTAAAATTCCCTCCTCTACACCACGGTCAGTCGTACTCCAGGCCTTCTGTACTCCTCCCGACCAGCAGAGGCTTAACTGTATGTGTCCAGTGCAAGCAAGTTGTTCTCTTGCCCTAGCTGTGCTCTTCCACTCTAGGCAGGGATTTGTAAGTCTGGTGGCGTGGGCATACTCGTTCCCATAGCGTTTCAACGCAGCTCGAGTTCCTGAAGGGGAATGTCTCTAGGTTATGCATGTAACCACGGTTCCAATAGGGAACGAGATGCTGCGTCTCAGTGCCATACTTCCGTCATTCCTGTGAGTGCTTGCTTCATTTCTCAGAAGCTGCCGCTGTATCCACCGCACGTGCTTTTAGGCTTCCGGGTCACTACTTCACTCCGCCCGTGACGTCTCGCCCATCCATTGGACTGATTACACACGTGATTCAGAGCGTGGTCACGCTGAAGGCATTCCCATAGCGTTTCAACGCAGCGTCTTGTTCCCTCGGGGAACCATGGATACATGCGTAACCTAGAGACGTTTTTTAACTGATGAAAATAATGTTGTGTTTTCATGTGAAGAGAAAACATTGTTTTTTTTTAGGCAATTACAGCATTTTGCCTGAAGATATCTTTCAATCTCTGTAAGTTTGCAATATTTACCATTATCTGCAATCGGATGTTAACTTATGTTAGCTTTTCAACTTGATGCTAGTCTGCCCTTCAAAATTTAAAGGCTTGGTATCATTGTGAGTAAATTCAGAACGAAACCTGGCAAAGTGTGTGTGTGTGTGTGTGTGTGTGTGTGTATGTCAAGTCAAGTGGCTTTATTGTCATTTTAACAATATACAGCTTGTTCAAAGTTCAAGTTCAAAGCGTTTATTGTCATGTGCACAGTGAGGAAAGCAAGTTTCCCTTTAGAATGAAATTCTTTCTTTGTTGTCCTCATTGAATGCCAAGACAAGTGCAAACTGTAAAAATAAAATTTCAGAAGTAGAAATATTGATTATGTATATAGAAATATAGACTATGTACATCTGTATGTGTGAGTGTGCAATATTGACTTGTGCAAAACAGTATTATAGTACATGTAGTAACAGTAATGTGTCTCTGTCACTGTCTGACCCATCCTGATGCCCCTTCTGCTCCTCCTCGCTGCTTGACCCATCCTGATGCCCTACTTCTGGTTGGAGTTCTCATCGGTTGAGTTCGCTTGCTGCTGCTGGGGGTGGCCCCATATGGATGGCCTGAAGAACCGTTTGGTTTGCTGGGGATGGTGTCACCTGGGGGCTGTGGAGATGGTTTGGGGATTACATATGGGGAGTTGTACTGTGATGGCTTGGGACTGCGATTGCTGTAGTGGCTTTGGGGCTGCGGTTGCCACGAGCAGCTTCGTACTCAGGACTCCATCAGTGGACGGTGGATAGATTTTTACCAACCGGACTTCTTGCGGAAACTGTGATGAATTTAATGGTTGCACAATTGCACTACTTGTCCTTATAGCGCGCAATAATAGAAGGGATTTATTTATAATCGCACTATCCATTGCACCCAGATGAGGATGGGTTCCCTTTTGAGCCTGGTTCCTCTCAATATTTCTTCCTCATATCATCTCAGGGAGTTTTTCCTTGCCACTGTCGCCACTGGCTTGCTCATTAGGGATAAATTCACAGTGATAAATTCAAATATTTACAATATATTTTTTGTGAATCCATTTATTTCTGTAAAGCTGCTTTGTGACAATGTCCATTGTTAAAAGCGCTATACAAATAAAACTGAATTGAATTGAATTGAATGTAGCAGTAATATGTAGTATGTAATATGTAGTTACACTGTGCAAGTGTGCAATATTGACTTATGTACAAAACAATAGTACAGTAACCTGTAGCAAATTGAGTGCAACTACACAATAATACTAGCAGCTGTCACATTAAACTGTGCAAAATTAGATGAAGCTACTTGATAAGAAGATAGCAGCAGTAACATTTACAAATGTACAAATTGAGCTGTAGCAGTTCAGTCCACCTATTCTATGAGATATGTGAGACTAGTCTGTGTCCACTGGCTACCCATTTAAAAGTCTAATGGCTGAGGGGAAGAAAGAGTTCCTTAGTCTGGAAGTCCTGCATTTCACACTCCTGTACCTCCGTCCTGAGGGTAGGAGTGTGAACAGTCCACGTTGTGGGTGGGTTGCATCCTTAAGGATGGAGGCAGCTCTCCTGTGGACTCTGTGGTGGTAAATGGTCTGCAGAGAGGGCAGTGGAGTCCTGATGATCTTCTCAGGAGATGATCTTCACCACTTTCTGCAGACGTTTGCGGTCCCTCATTGTAGTGCTGCCATACCACACAGTGATGCAGCTGGTCAAGACGCTCTCAACCACACAGCTGTAGAAGTTGTTGAGGATCTTAGGTGACATGCCAAACTTCCTCAGCCTCCTTAGGAAGTACAGCCGCTGTTGTGCTTTCTTAACCAGCTGGGTGGTGTTGAGTGTCCAGGTGAGGTCCTCGCTGATGTGGACCCCCAAATATTTAAAGCTGCTCACCCTCTCCACTTCAAGCTCTCAGATAAACAGTGGCTGGTGAGTTCTACTCTCTGATACAGTACACAATGAAACAAAACAACGCTCTTCCAGGATGCACACAAGACTACATAAAGTGCACATGTGCAAACGTGTGCTAACAGTGCAAGACTACAATAATTACTAAAAACAGGACAATAGGCACGGAAGAGGAAAATGCAGTGCCGACCAGTATACAGTTCTAATGTGGAATAAAGTTTAAAAAGATATTACAATATTATAATAAATGCTGTAAATGTAAACATAACATACTAGTTAGCAGCACAAATGTAGGTGGTCAATATAGTACTTTGATTACAGTATTTTAGCAGCAATTTAAGAATTTTTCAAAAATTGCAAAGGGAGTGGAATGGTGTTCAGTTGCGTATGAGTGTGATTGTGTGTGTGCTTGCATGTGTGTGTGTGCGTGCGTGTATTTGGGTTGGTGTCAGTCCAGCCTGTATTACTGAGGAGGTATTGAGGAGGGGAAGTCTGATGGCTTGGGGAAGAAACACAGAAAGTGCGTGCGTGTAAGTAATGTGTGTGTGTGAGCGTGGGAGATGGAGTCCAGATCGGCCATGTCATGATGACATGGTGGATTCTGGGAAAGAGAGTGCATGGCCGAATTCAGTGCTGACATGACACATTTTATTGACGCCATCATTTGTACTCTTATGTCTTCTCACGTTATACCATCATGCTGGTAGTGAAAGTTGTTTCTTGTTCACAGATTAAAAACCCACACACGCTTTAAAGATGGCCAGCGCTCCTATACCGCTCACTAATGTGGGAAGTGGCTACACCATCGTCACTCAAGTTATTCCCTCATCAACAGCCCCGACTACAGGGGAACAAAATTCCTCTCAGACACTCAGCCCACTGCGGAAATTCCTGAAAGGAGAACCCATAGCGCTGGGAGTAAGTTACACAATTACAATGCAGCACTGGACACATGCTATATTATTATTATTATTATTATTATTAGTAGTAGTAGTAGTAGTAGTAGTAGTAGTAGTAGTAGTATTAGTATTATTGTTTATGGCTTAAGCATTTATATTTTTTTAATTGAGATATAGTATTTAAAATGAAAAAAAAAAACACCCCACAACCTGAAACATTAGATTTTTTATGGTTACTATTTTTGGGAGTATTTTTAATATTGAGTTACTTCATAAATTATGTTTAACCTATATCAAATGAATAAATACATATGAATAATAAATGAAACAGTATGAAATAAAATGACTAATATGGGATAATATAAAATGAATATGATTTTATATGCATGTTGTTTGGTGTAACAGCTGCACCCTAGCTCATCATCTGGTGGTTCCCTACATCATCAGCTGTTTCAGAGCTCTCATGATACTTCATGAGACTCGACTTATCAACAGTCTTGAACCTGTTGTCGTTGTTCACGCTGACCTTTCTTCAGGACTAAGCTTCTTGGCTTACTGCACTTGAAGGTCATCCTTGCCCATGTGTTCAGCTTTCCAGATCCTCCAGCATCCATTTGCCTTCTATAACTGAGCATGTTGTATTGTCATCCATAAAAGCTCATGTTGCTGGTTGGTGCCTGTTTGACTTGGTCTCATTGCAGATTCCACATGTAAATGGACTGCAGCAGCAAACAATATGACTGAAATCATGCAGCCAGTCACAATTCCTACTTATTCTGAATCTCATCTTGAATCTCTCAAAGTAGTCACTCAGGTGTTCTTGTACCTTCCTGGGCACATGCTATTCTTCAGGGTGGTGGTGACCAGTTGATGAGGAATTGAGCCATACTGAATTGGACAAATCCATCAAGGACTGTCAGGTCCCCATTGTTCTCTTTTGCTTTGTGGATGATCTGTGTGAGGGTGCAAACTCTATTCCACATTTTTGTTCCAATGTATTTATTCTCCAGTGTGCTGTATATTGGGTCAGTCGGCGGGGTACCAGTCACCAGTTTTCTGGCATTCTCCACTTCCTCCATATGGCCTTCAACAGCTTCCCGATCCTTGTTGTTAACTTGGGAGCAGTTTTTATAAACCTGGTGTGGAATTCCCTCTGGGCCTTCATTATGACGACCATAAAATAAATAAATAAATAAACCTGAAAGACTATTTAAACCTAAATAAACAAATAAGTTAAATATTATATTTAGTTAAATTAAATTAATTATATTAAATAAAGCACTATGTAATGGTATTTTAATAATTAGTAATAAATATTAAAATAAAATATCATTATATCAAATAAAGTACCATATAACCTGTAACAAGATATTGTAATAAACAATAATTAAAACTTTTTTATACTACCTTAAGGCTACGTAACTACGTAAGTTTTTTTATTAATATGAATCTTAATTGATATTTATATCTGCATAAATGGTAAAAAAGTATTTTTTATGACCGTTCCCCCTTAGGCCGTCCAAATAATGAACGGTTTCTTGATGTTGCTGCTTGGTATTGTGTTAGTGGGCTCCCCACAGCCCAGCTTTGTGTCCTTAGGATTCGCATTCTGGGGCTCGTTGCTTGTAAGTGTTCTTCAGTTTTATTGATTTAAATGTACAGTAAATAATAAATGTAGTTACATTCATTATTTTATTATTATAATCATTATAGTTATATTCATTATTTCATCAAATACATTCTTCGGTGTCAGTTCCAGTAAATAATTTATTCTCACTCTCAGCACATCTTGGCTGGTTTTCTGACTGTGTCAGCGAGTAGAAAGCTTCATGTCTGTGGGGTATGTTAACACATATAATTTTATATAATATATATAATTTTTTTTTTCCCTCATGTTTTTTCCCAACTCCTTTAGCATGGAAAAATACACACATTGCTTTTGATCCCTCAATTCTACGTAAACTGTGAATCATTTTTTTTCTTTTCTTTATTTCTTGGGTAAATATAACATTCATGTTTTAAATAATGCACATAATAAGTTGACTTTACATGAAATCTGATTAAATTTGAATTTATAGTTAAAAAAAAAAAGTACCTGTAGGAAGTTTAACAGGGATTTCATAAGGAGGGATTCGAATGTTAGAATAATTTTAGATTTTAAAAAATAATTTAATTTTTTTATTTTAATAGCATCATTTGAAGGAACGTGCTTGTTTAATAGAATTCATACAAAATTTTGTTTTCATATTCAGATTGTTTTCATATTCAGATTTAAAAATTATATTATATTATATTATATTATATTATATAACTTTCTAGACAAGAAGATCCTTCATAAGCTGTGCAAGCAAATATTATAATATATAAAAATTTCACTTTTTCTTTGTCCATAAAGTACATTGCAACAATCCCTTTTTTATTTTAAGACAATGTTATAAATTGTGTTAAATATCCACTCTTACTCACTCTTTACTGAAATATTAATCAAGTTGTACAAGCCAACTGCTGAGTAAAATTATAAGCATTCATATTTACGGTAAAGGTCAGACTTCGCTCTCAAAGCTTCAGTGTATTGTACAGAAAGGATTCTGATGTTCCTGAGCTCCTGTTTTTGACTTTATTTGCTCTCTTTTCTCCCAGGTGAAGGGTGCTATGGCAATGAATATTCTTAGTGCCATAACTGCAGCACTCAGCATCATCACACTTTCCCTGGATTTGATGTTTATAAGGATGCTCTGCTACAGTTATGATTGCAGGAGTAGCTACACGACTATGGTATTATTTATTTATGTATTTATTTTGAGCATGAGAAAATGAACATCACCCTCACAAGCCAGGGCAGACATATCACCTTTTTAATTTACAAATTTATTTCTATAATCTATAAGTTCTATAAGTTTTATTTAATAAATTTTATTATATATTATTATTATTATTATTATTATTATTATTATTATTATTATTATCACAATTACAAAAAGTAACAAAAAACAACATGGGAAAAACAAGAAGAATGAGACAATAAAATAAAAATTTAAAACATTTAAAAGGCAAAACATTCTAAAAACCTTTAAAAAAATTTAATTATAAAAGTGGAGCTTGAAAAAATCAAACAAAAAACCCAAAAAGCTGCTTTAAGTGGTAGGACTTTTCAACCTATGGATTTTGGTGATCTTGGATCTTTTTTCAGAGCCGTACCAGAGGAATCACTGGCGTTCTGCTGGTTTTCTCTTTGCTGCAGTTCGCCATCTCTATTGCCATCTCAGCTTTTGCCTGTAAAGCCACATGCTCGAATGAATCTACTGTAAGTATTAACAAAAAACAAGACATGCAATATTAACTTTATTGTCAGCTTTATCCCAATGCATACTTCACCCTGTTTTCTGTCAAAGAGGTGTCAGTCTGTTCATCTGTCTTCATGAATCTAAGACTCATGATTCATCTGTCTTGAATCTTACACAAATCAAACCTGCCTGGTGAAAAGTCATATGGTAAAAGAAATGTGGTTACTTTCACATCCACCTCCTTTGATTTCGGTTAACCAGAAAGCATCGAGATGAAGGTAACCCATGAATCTGGCACGAATCCCGAAAGAATGGGCAAACTGAAAATGAGCATGGTCTGCAGTCAGAGTTAACATGGAGGAGCTGCTTATTATTACTTTTTAACAACGGCAAGAAGTTTTTTCTCGCTCCTCATTTTTCTTACAGTAAATAACAAACTAGCAGCTAGCTGGCTATGGCTGGCTGTTCCTTCCAAAAACATGTTAGACCAGCAGTGCATTGATAGAAAGCTACTTTAAAAAATTAAAAACATCCAAAAAGCTGGATGCAGATTTAAATCCCCACGTTACAGAATGTTCTTATCACGTTACCTCATAAGAACTCCATAGTCTTGTAAGGACTCCAGGTAATGTAAGGTAATGCTGCATTTGCTGGTGATACTAACATAGATAGAAAGCTAGCAAAATTAGGCTTATTATCTTAGTTTGCTACAGCATCCATTGGCCAAAAGTAAGAATAACTTCCACGGCAGGTGTGAATTGTAATAAAGATGAAAATATCAGACAATATTTTTCATCCCTTTATTATTAGAAAAAGGGATGTTAAAGGGTAATTTAGTTCAAATAAAAAAATATGAAAATTTCCACCACGAATGTTATGCTGTTGTAATAAATTATGGCTTTTTTAACATTAATTTATTTATTTTAACTCAATGCTCACATGACAATAACTAATGGTCCCACCTCAATATTTGGCTAGGATCAAGTGATTTGGAGTACTATAACTGTTCATGGTATAAAATACTGTTTTGTTGTATTTTTCTAAAGATAAAAAGTATTGTGAACATGTTGTGTATATTTTGCTGTTGTGTAGCTATGAAGCTGTTTGTTTGTGTTGTACAGCTGAACATCATCAATGTGGTTCCAAATCCTGAGGGACATGTTCCTGTGGACAATTCCTTCCCAGAACATCACACTCACCCGGTAAGAGAAACCTGCAGGATGTCATGATGAGGCTCCACATCATCTGAGAGTCAGAAGTCACATTTACACAGAAACCAGATTTTACATTTTTAGTTTTTGACTGAATAAAGTCTCAGCGTTCAGACTACATTAAGATTATTGTGAAATTCAAACTGAGCTGCCAGTTATTAGGCATTATAGATTTATGTTTATGGATCTTCTTTGTTTTTCAGGGTGTCAGTACAATCGACACTGTTGCCATGAACAGCCCACCTGTAGGAAGCCCTCCAGCATACAGCAAATAAAAAGCGAATCTGACAACTGAAAAAAATTTAAATAAGAAATTTTTTTGAAAACATATATACATATATGTAGCATATGTTTGATTGTATGTGTAACTGGGGTTGTCTGTGTTGTGTGTTTTTCTTTTTGGTGTAATAAACAGACGGACATCAGCTGACGGTTCGACTCTTCCTCCTTCTTTAATCTGATAAAAGATAACAGTCTTTACGATGTGAATTTGCCCTTTGTTGTTTCTGTTTCTGTTAAACGTAAAGTGCAATTCAATGAGCACGTGCTTTGAGTTCACGAAGTACAGAAAATTGATCAAACTTGGTGAAAATATGAAAATCAAATATACATGAAAATTAATGCCATAGATATGATTTAGATGAGAAATTTAAGTACAAAAGTGATTTAAAAAAACAAAGATGTAATTGGATTAATCAGAGCTCATTAGAAACCCACCTCTCCCATGCAGAGACAGTGCAGAGAGGGAAGAGGAGGGGCAAAGACAGGAAATTAAGACCAACACTGCAGTCAGAAAGTTAAAGGGGAAGATCCACACATACAGACAGGCATATCAGGTACACATTTGAAAATCTTTGTGTAATTCTATATATACACGAATATAATACATCTCATACCCGTTACATATGTATACAGTAATTCACAAATACCTTCTGTAAAAAAATGTATAATACAAAAATGTTTCTACTTTATGATAAATACATGATAAAATAACTATTTGTAACTTTTCAATTTTGTCACATACACATACAAGAATGATTTTATAAAAAAAATTTAAAATGTTTTTTTTGTCCCAGTCATTCTGCACTTTTTTTAATTGTAGGAATCTAAATTGTACTCCTTTCTACTTGCGTATTACTACAAAATAATTTTTTTTAAATGTATTCCAATTGGTCAGAAGGTGTTGATTAATTTGGTTATGTGTTTCCAAATTACTCATAATACTTTATTGGTTCTGAACATGGCATTAGCTTTAGCATTTTAGATCCTGGTTTACTAAATATGCTCACGAAATCTTGTAAAGAAAAGGGCCCACCTGGCTCGGTGGGCTTTACAGACTTGACATACTCCAGGTTCTTATGGTCAGTGAGGATAAGGAAAGGGAACTTTGCACCCTCCAGCCAATGTCTCCATTTCTTCAGTGTGGTCTTGATGGCTAGTAGTTCTCAGTTCCTGATGTCAGAATTTCTTTCAGCAGGGACAAATTTCCTGGAGAAAAAAAGCACAGGGCTATACTGTGTCTGGGTTTCCTTTGTTGTTGAGATCATACAGCTCCTACTCCACTCTCAGAGGCATCCACCTCCACAATGACTTGGAGTTCATGGTCAGGATGATGAAGAATAGGAGCTGTCATGAATCACGTTTTCAGGAAGGCTTTGAAGGCTTTCTAATTCCAGCTGACAGTTTGGGGTTTACCCTTGAGGAGGGAAGTTAAAGGATTGGTGACTGCTAAAGCTCCTAATGATTTATCAATAGAAGTTGATAAAGCCAAGGTGGCATTGTGGCTCTTTGCTGATTTTGGGCTGTGGTCAGGATGTGACTGCTTCTACTTTGCCTTGGCCCATTTAAACTCCTTTCTCATCCAAGACATACACCAGGAATTTAAGTGACATTTTGTGGGACTCACACTTTTCCATTATAACATACAAACAGTTCTCAAGGAACTTTTGAAGTACTGCTTTGTAACCCCCAGGGGTCAGTCTTAGACATGCTCCAACTGTAAAAAAGAAACTTGTCAAGAAGCGACACCTGGATTGGGATCCCAAAAGGTAATTTTACCTGTCAATAATTACAACAATTATTCAAGTATGATCAAAGGCAAGTTAAGAAAAAAGATATATTCCATAATAAAACACGGCTCTTTTAGGTTTATAGATATTAGATCAAAATGTAAAATTTACATGTTTTAACTAATTTTAACTGTTTTCATAAGAAAAGTCACTTTTTTTGCTTTACTTGAAAATGCCGCTCATTCTCTAAGTTTTCAATATGCACCATTATCTAGAATTAACAGCTGCTAATAGGTACTTAGCTGTTGGAGTTGATGCTAGTCTAACCTGGCATAAGGAAAGAAAACATAGTAATATAGTTAAACATATAGCCAGTTAACATTAGCAAATTAGTAAAACTTACCTCAAAATGCTTTTTCAAATTAGATGGAGTTCATGCCTTTGACGGAGGACAATGAGATCTTATTTTATACGAGTCTTTGTTTACTCCAGCATATTGAAACATTTTACTGAGGTAGGGCCAGGGGCGCTCATCCTCAAATTTCACACTGCAGTCCAGTGGATTAATTTTCTTCAGATGAACATGAATAGCTAAAGTGCTAGCTAAATCGTTTAGTATAAGAAGGTCACTACAGATGACAAATTGACAAATTTTTATACTTTTTTCTATATTGATGAATTTGATTGGATGCTAAACTGAAATGCCTGGATGCTAAACAGAACCCATTCGCTTGATATATAGGGTACAGTTATTGGCTGGATGAGAAAAGCTGTTTGATGTTACCACTGAATCTGATATGATACAATGCGATTTTGATTCTTTAGGCAACAATTTGATATTTGATGCTACCATTGACTCTATGATATGATTTTGACTATTAAAGCAACGATACAATACAATATATGACATGATTATTATGATGATATGATTATTCTCCATTTGATGTGTGACTAACTTTGCTTAGAATATGAAGCAGGCAATTTGACACAAAACATATTATTCAACTATACTTTTATTTGTTTATAGTTACGTTTAATGTTATGGAACAACCGAGAAATTAATTAATTCCTGTTCTCAGTTACGTTGCAGCTGCACTACTGTCAGAGTTTTCTGACCAATCAGAATGCAGTATTCAACAGTGCTGTAGGATAACATAACATTACTCTTCTTTATTGAGATAAATGAAGAATTTAATTAAGATCAATGTGTACTGAAATAGGAACATTTATAGGAAGTTTTTTGTTATACAATCACTTATTAAACTCCACACTGCTGAAATGAGAAAGCTTAGCTGGAAATTTGCAGGGGTGAAGTGTGAAACTATTGAGAACTGTCTCTGATTCCAGATGTGCTGTTATCAGCTTTTTTTTTGTTGTTTGGGTTTTGAAAAAATACAGAATATTTCCTGATTCACTTCAGACACATTGAGTCTTTGAACAATTTACTTTTGTGATTTGTAAATCATACAAAACATAATTTTTTTTAAACAAAATTTAAATAAGTATGATGGTTGCATGGTGTGTGTGTGTAATATATAAAAAAGACATAAAAACTGGAACAGACACTGAAATTGAAAGACATTGAAAATCGCGAAAGAAAACACATTGAAAACTTAAAGTTGGGAGTGATGCATTAAAAAAATATTATTAAAAAATGAAATGTGTGTTGGATGGATTAAAACATGAAACATTATTGTGAAAAGTAATAATTTTAAACTGAAGCTAAAGAACGTCCCTAGGTTACGTCTGTAACCATGGTTCCCAGAGGGAACGAGATGCTACGTCAAACAATGCTTTGGGAATGCCTCTGTGTGACCACGCTCTGAATCACATGTGTAAGCCGTCCACGGAATCGCGTGACGTCACCGGTGGGATGACGTAGCGACCCAGAAGTATAAAAAAGCATGCGGTGGAGCCGGCGCCAGCTTCAGGAGAGTGAAGGAACCGCTTGCAGGGATGCAGGAAGTATGGTACCGAGACGCAGCGTCTCGTTCCCTCGGGGAACCATGGTTACAGACGTAACCTAGGGACATTCCCCTTCGGGAACTCGAGCTGGGTCAAACAAAGTTTTGGGAATGAGTATCTAACACTACCAGACTGACAAATGCCTGCCTAGTGTGGAAGGGCACAGCTAGGTTGAGAGAACTGAGGAGCTGGGAGCGGCATCGAGGTCGAGGCTATAAAACCTGACAAAGGTCAGAGGGGTAGACCATCCCGCAGCATTGCAAATATCCTGGAGAGAAACACCAGAGGAGAAGGCCTTGGAGGCCACCATACTTTGAGTAGAATGAGTCTTGACCCCCAATGGAGAGGGGAGATCAGAGGACTTGTAAGAAGTAGTAATA
The DNA here is from genome assembly GCA_022985145.1 of Pangasius djambal. Lineage (NCBI taxonomy): Eukaryota > Metazoa > Chordata > Actinopteri > Siluriformes > Pangasiidae > Pangasius > Pangasius djambal. The sequence continues at coordinate 33,461,361 of CM040976.1, read as the reverse complement.
GCATCCACTATCCACCTCCTGAGGGTCTGCTTGTTCGCAGGAAAACCCTTTATAAGGACCGTAGCAGACAAACAGCTGGTCCGACTTCCTCCACAGGGCAGCTCTGTGGACATATGTGTCCAGTGCGAGCACTGGACACACACAATTAAGCCTTTCCTGGTCCTGGTCCCGAAAGGGAGGAGGACAGAATGCCTGAAGCACGACTGGCCGTGGAACCACAGAGGGCACCTTAGGAACATATCCCGGTCTGGGGTAAAGAAAGGCTCTAGCCATGCCAGGGGAAAACTCTAGAAAAGAGGGGGCCACAGAAAGAGCCTGAAGGTCGCCGACTCTCTTCAGGGAAGAGATGGCTAATAGAAATACAGTCTTGACTGTAAGAAATCTCAAAGACACCTCCTCCAAGGGTTCAAAGGGAGGTTTAGAAAGGGCCTCTAAAACCACGGCCAAATACCAGGAAGGCACTCTAGGTCGTGCCGGGGTACCACGGAGGAAACGCGTAACTAATTGATTTCTCCCCAGAGATTGCCCACCCAGGGGAGAATGATATGCAGCAATAGCAGCCACATGAACTTGTAAAGTGCATGGGGATAACCCAGTGGCAAACCGCTCTTGCAGAAACTCCAGCACTGAACCAACCGGGCAGTTAACTGGTTCTAACTGACGGTTTTTACACCATGACGTGAACAGATGCCACTTAGCGGCGTACGATTTCCTCGTGGAGGGAGCTCTGGATTGGAGTATGGTCTCTACAACCTTGGTTGAGAGACCCTCAGGGGCCACAGCTTCCATAGCTCCGGACGAGGGTGAAGATCCCGTCTGACGGGAATCTCCCAAGGAGAGTCTTCAAGAAGGGCTACCAGGTTCGCAAACCATGGCCGGCCTGGCCAGTAAGGGGCTACTAATAGAAGACTCACTCTGCCTCGGCGGACTCTCTCCAGAACACCGGAGCAGAGCAATCGGGGTGAAAGCATACAGGCGCAGCCTCGGCCACGTCTGTACCATAGCGTCCAGTCCAAGAGGAGCTGGGTGAGTGAGGGAAAACCAGAGGGGACAGTGCGAAGTCTCTTGAGTTGCAAACAAGTCCACTTGTGCTCTGTAGAACCTCTCCCATATCTGCTCCACCACCTCTGGGTGGAGCCTCCATTCCCCGGGCCTCAGCCCTGCCTCGACAGGATGTCTGCTCCCTGATTGAGGTGCCCCAGGATGTATACTGCTCTCAGTGAGAGCAGCTTCCCTAGGGCCCAGAGAAGGACCTGGCACAAGTGGTCCTCTGCACTGGAGAAAGCACACTTTTCTTTGCGTTCAGTCTCAACCCCAATTCTCTCATATGGGCGAGAACGACATCGCGATGTTGAACCGCCATCTGCTCTGATTGAGCTAAAATCAACCAATCGTTGATGTAATTGACTATGCGGATGCCCTGGAGTCGCAGTGGAGCCAGAGCAACATCTACACACTTGGTGAAGGTGCGGGGTGAGAGTGCAAGACCGAAGGGAAGAACCTGATATTGGTAAGCTCTGCCCCCAAAAGCAAACCTCAGATACCTCCTGTGCTGAGGAAGAATGGAAATATGGAAGTACGCGTCTTTCAGATCTATCGTGACAAACCAGTCCTCAGACCTGATTTGAGACACGACCTGTTTGAGCGTGAGCATTTTGAACTTGAGTCTCATAACTGAACGGTTCAGCAGACGCAGATCTAAAATAGGATGCAACCCTCCATCTTTTTTTGGAACCATGAAGTACCGGCTGTAGAACCCAGACTCTCTGTCGAGAGGAGGGACCACCTCGATGGCCTTCTTCCTCAAGAGAGTTTGTACTTCTTGTTCCATGGCCGGAGCCTGCTCGGGGGCCACCAGAATGGGAAAAACCCCGTTGAATCGAGGAGGACGAGACCCGAACTGGATCTTGTAGCCTTTTTCTACAGTACGCAGGACCCATTGAGACACATTCGGCAGCTTCCACGCTGCCAGAAAGTCTACCAAGGGAGTCAGTCTCTCGAGACTGACCTCTGGTGTATTTAGAGCGGCTAGATCGGTGCCCTGAAGCAGAGGACTGGCAGGGAATGGCCAATTTAGCTGTTCTAGAGACCTCGTTGGCGGTAGCGAGCCCCCCAGAACCACTACGTTTCCGAGCGGGAACTGGGAGAAGCGCTCGCTGGAGACCGCTGTGCCCTGAAGCACCAAGGGTGGCAGGGTTGACAGAACGATCTCCCGAGGGCACTGAGGAGAGACTGGCACCGTACAATGAGATGTACACCTCCCTTCTCCAGAGGGACCTGCCCTCAAAGGTCCTGAAAAAGTCAGGACTACTTTGTCGAGGCCCTCTTATTGAGGATGACGGTCCTCAGATCCGTCATCTCCCTGGGCCTCGACCTGGAGCGCCACCCTGGCTCCTTCTTCTCAGGGGGAGCATGAGTGGCTCCATTTCTGGACCTCACGGTGCGAGGAGCTGGTACATGGCTGGTACATAAGAGCGGCGAGGGAGAAAATGCTGGAACGCCGCAGACTGTTTCTTGGCCTCCTGGAACCTGTCGACGACCGTATTTTCAGTGTCACCGAACAGGCCAGTAGGCACCATAGGGGCGTCCAGGAGAAAGACCCTGTCCTTGTCTTTTAAATTAGACAGGGTCGGCCACAAATGTCTCTCCGTAGCCACCAGGGCTGCTATAGACCGCCCAATTGCCCTGGCGGTCTCCTTAGTGGCCCGGAGAGACAAATCTGCGGCACAACGCAGCTCGGAAATATCTTCACAATTAATTCCTTCTCCCTCATCCAGCTCTTTAAGCAGGTCAGCCTGGTACGCCTGCAACACTGCCATGGTGTGCAGGCAGGCACCAGCCAGACCCGCCACCTTGTACGCTTTGCCCACCAAAGCCGAGGAGGTCCGAAGCGGCTTGGAGGGCAGTACCGGGGCCTTAAGGGACGATGCACCACCAGGAGAGAGATAGCTCGCAAGCGTCTCCTCAATCCGGGGAATCGCCCCGTAACTATGCTCCTCCAGTCCCACCACATGAGAGTAGTGAGAAACATTGGGACTGAAGAGACGGGCTGAGTATGGATTGTTCCACTGGACACCTCAGTGTGCAAAGAAGGGTAGGCCCCGGCACGGAGGCAGGGACTTAGATCGCAGAAAATGCTCATCTAATAGGCTGCGTGGACGTGCTTCCTGCTTTTCAGGAGGCCAGTCAATATTTAGCTTAGCAACAGCTCGAGTCACCACCTCCAATAACTCCTCAAACTGGACGGGCTGTGGTGGCAAACCCACAGACTCGTCCTCAGCGGCACTCCCCTCAGAGGAAGACAAAAGGAGCATAGAACCCTCTCCCTGGGGGGAAGAAACCGTTTCAAAACGTCCTTCTGTTCCCTGAGAGTGAGCACTGGATCTGGCAGGTGAGGAAGAAGAAAGGGCTCTGCCTGTCTCCATTCCCTCTGCCAAATCCATCTGCAAACCCCACGATCTGAGCCGTCGCTCTGCCTCGGCAGAAGTGGGACCCTAACTGTGAGGCACGCTAGCGAGAGCACCCTCCTCAAAGAGCGCCCTCCAGGAGCGGAGCGTACGCAGCGAAATCCGGGCGCAGTGCTGGCAATCAGCTCCCTCAAGAGCTGAACGAGCGTGCTCTGCTCCCAAACAAGCCACACACAGACTGAGTATCCCCACCCATAACAAAACGCGGGCAGGGAGAAGCACACAGCCTAAATGACTGCCTGTCTAAGTTCTTTGCCATTTCACTATATATATAAATATATATATGAGACAGACAAACAATAAATCACGGACACACATAGAGCACTTACTGAACAACAGAAGCTGGCGCCGGCTCCTTCGCATGCGTTTTTATACTTCCGGGTCGCTACGTCATCCCGCCAGTGACGTCACACGATTCCGTGGACGGATTACACGTGATTCAGAGTGTGGTCACGCAGAGGCGTTCCCAAAGCGTTGTTTGACGCTGCTCAAGTTCCCGAAGGGGAAGCAAACTTCTAGCATTTCTCTAACAGTATAATTGAACACATGCTGCGGTGATACATAGCATTTAATGTCATCCTCTTGAGAGAATCAGATTTTGTGATTTACTTAACACATCAACTTTTTCTTTTTCTTAGTGTTTTTTTAGACTCAGTTGCAGCATCACAAACTTTGTTTTCAGTTCAGCTGCACTAAAACCTCTTCCTATTTTTTTTCTGTTTAAAACCACAGACTTTATCTACGTCACATGCACGCTGACTGGAAGAAGAAATGAAAAGTGTGAATAGAGAAATGAACATTCCTACTGCAAAGTTGAAAATAAACACAAACCATTTAGTTAGTATTTGGTGACCCACTAATTGTTCAATTCTCTCAGGACAGCAGTGAAAACAGACAGGTCAGTACGAGTGATGCGATGTATCTCACAGTTACATGACATTTAATCATCAGGCATGCTGTAATTCACACTATAGTAACCACTTGACATCAAATTGTGGTGTATGAAAACCAAAATTGGCACATAAGTTTAGCAACATGACCTGATTTTAACAACCAAGCTTAGAGTTCATATGCATCATTGGAGGGATGCTGAACACAGGAAGTGAGGCAATATCTCAGCAACGGCTTTGTCTATAATCTCTTTCCAACAATGAACTCCCCTATCCACTCACATGACTTCCCCTTTGATTTTGCTCCTGGTACTTTTACTGATTTTGATCCTCCAACCCCTGCTTATATCTCTGAGTCCTGAATCGATTCCAACTTTTTGTCATCTTGATCCTGCTCCTACTGCTCTACTCAAAAACTCTGCACCTGTTATTTCATGGCCTATTTCACTTCTCATTTCTCAAATTCTCAGCACTGGTGTTGTTCCTCTTGAATTAAAAACTGCATCTGTCACACCAGTGTTAAAGAAACCCGGCCTTGACCCCTCTGATATGGCCAATTACAGACCAATTTCAAATCTTCCGCTTCTCTCAAAGCTACTTGAAAAAGTTGTTGCTGCTCAACTTCAGGCATATTTGTTATCTCATAACCTCTATGAATGTTTCCAGTCCGGTTTTTGCACACTTCACAGCACTGAGACAGCTCTTCTTAAGGTTGTCAATGACCTCCTTATGGCCACTGACTCTGGCTCCATTAGCATTTTAATTCTGTTAGATCTTTCCTCCGCTTTTGACACTATCTCTCACAGTATTTTAATCTCACGACTCTCTGCTCTTGGTATTACTGGAACTGCCCTATCTTGGTTCACTTCTTACCT
>CM040976.1:33432146-33456029 GCA_022985145.1 Pangasius djambal | reverse complement strand
GAGACAGCTCTTCTTAAGGTTGTCAATGACCTCCTTATGGCCACTGACTCTGGCTCCATTAGCATTTTAATTCTGTTAGATCTTTCCTCCGCTTTTGACACTATCTCTCACAGTATTTTAATCTCACGACTCTCTGCTCTTGGTATTACTGGAACTGCCCTATCTTGGTTCACTTCTTACCTGTCTGACCGTCAGCATTACATCTCTGTCCGCCAGGCTAAGTTCTCTACTGCTCCTGTCTCTCACGGTGTTCCTCAGGGTTCTGTTCTTGGGCCTTTACTCTTCATCATCTATATGCTCCCGTTAGGTAACATTATCCGTCATCACGGCTTTAACTTCCATTGCTATGCAGACGACACCCTGCTCTGTATCAGTTCTCAACATAACTTTCCTTTTCCCACCAACTCCATAACAGCCTGTATTAATGATATAAATGCTTGGATGACCAGTAACTTTCTCAAACTCAACACTGATAAAACAGATCTACTACTTGTCGGTTCACCAAAAAATGTTGTTCCTTTATGTGCTGATTATGTTAACATTGCTGGGAACTTAGTTCATCCTTCCACCACCGTTAAAAACCTGGGTATAATCTTTGACTCCTCTCTCTCTTTCCTGCCTCACATTTCTTCACTCACTAAATCTGCCTTCTTTCACCTCCATAATATTGCTCGTTTATGTCCCTTCTTAAATATCAATGACGCTGAGACACTGGTTCATGCCTTCATCTCTTCTCGACTCGACTACTGTAATTCTCTCTTCTATGGTCTACCAAACACAACATTAAATAAGCTCCAATATATCCAGAACTCTGCAGCTAGGGTTCTCACGTTTTCTAAGAAATCTTCTCATATTATTCCCATCCTACACAGACTTCATTGGCTACAGACTTCATTGGTTCGTTCTCGTATTCAATACAAGATTCTCCTCATCACCTTCAAAGCACTTCATGGTCTCGCCCCCCTCCCCCCATACATTTCTGATCTCGTTCATAGTTATTCTCCAGTTCGCACATTACGCTCTTCAGATACTGGTCTACTGTTAATTCCATGCCACAGGTTAGCATCGTTTGGTGGACGAGCGTTCTGTCTCTCTGCTCTGACACTCTGGAATTCTCTTCCCAAAAACATCCGTGATCTTTCTTCATTACAGGATTTCAAAACCCACCTTAAAACACATCTTTTTCTTTCTTGTTTTTCTGATCTGACTGTATGACCTGATTCATGCCATGGATTTTTTGTTTATTGTCTTTTGTTCTTTGTCTGCTGTCATGTTGCCATATTGTAAAGCGACCTTGAGTGTGCAGAAAGGCGCTATATAAAATAAACTTATTATTATTATTATTATTATTATTATTATTATTGCCACTGAATTTAGTATATCCTTGTGAACAAGCGCTGATGGTTGCGATGCACTGATGGTCTTCCTCTGGCACTAACGGGTGAAGCTAGAAAGTGCTTGGCCCCTTAATCACTCGCTTGCAGCTATATTTGGCTCTTAGCTGCTATGATGAAAAACAGGATTAACCAATCAGGATAATGCATTCTTACAATTTCTGTTTGAGAGCCAGCTCTGAGCTCAGGGATATACAGGTGACTGCCAGTGAAGTACTGGAATTAAAATTAATTAAATTGTTAATGGTGAACCAACATTGATTGTCTTTAGTTGATAATTTATTATTATGACATACAATATAACTCTAAGCATTTTCACATGTAATTCTAACTGCAAACTATTTAATGACCAAATTTGGAATGCAATTCTGATTAATCTGAGTATGCCTTTTTCTAAGTTTACAGGATCAAGGTGACTTTCCACAAGAATGGTGTCTACTGTTATAAAAAAAAAAAGCCCGAAAGCACTGGGGGTATGTTCTTTCTATCTGTGTTTATTTTTACCTTATAACGAAACAACAAATGGGTTAATTTGTATTTCCTGAGATATAAGCATTCCATTTTTGTTCATCAATATAAAAGGCAACCATGAAGCAGGCAAACACATTTATTGCATCGTCATTATGGTTGTTTAAAAACCATGCATGGAGTCTACACATAACATTGATAAACTGGCAGGTAGAGAAGGTGAACATGGCTAGATCCTTCAGATTCAGCAAATCAACTCCAAAAGTTCTGTCAATAATAATGCAGTGAACGTTTCTTGTATTTAGAATCAGGTTGTGCAGCTGCTTAAGGTGATTTCCTGCATGTGCCATTCAGATTATGCAATTCATCTGTGTGTAGCTTACAACCTCAAGGTTGTTAGATTTTTTTGTAAAAAGCATCCAGGACAGGGTTTTTCAATAACATCTTGATCACCACCTTTAGACATTCAGTTGTGGTCATACGTTTACATATGCCTTGCATAATCTGCAAAATGTTAATAATTTAAAAACAAGAGGGATCATTAAAAATGCTTTTTTTTTTTTATTTAGTACTTCCCTGAATAAGCTATTTAACATGAAATATTTACACAAATGAACCAGTTCAAAAGTTTACATAACCTTGATTCTTAATACTGTGAGTTGTCACCTGGATGATCAACGACTGTTTTTATGTTTTGTGATAGTTGTTCATGAGTCCCTTGTTTGTCCTGAGCAGTTAAACTGCCCACTGTTCTTCAGAAAAATCCTCCAGGTCCTGCACATTCTTTGCTTTTCCAACATCAGCTATATGTTGCTGAGATCCATCTTTTCACACTGAGGACAACTGTATCTTAAATATAAGATCTATAAACAAAATAATAACAATATATCGTCTCACAATCATCAAACACAAATGTCTTCGGTGTATAGCGAAAACAAAAGAATTGCCCTTGCTGTTACAATACTTTCTCAGTATATCTATCCATCTATATATAATATTTGGTATGATGACACTCAGGTACAGTGTGTGCAGTTTTATAAGGAAATAAGCTGTAAGTGTTACTGAGCATCTTGCAGAAGCAGCCGCAGTTCTTCTGGAGACTTTGACTGTCGACTCGCTTCTTATTTCTGCAGCGAAACCCAGCAGCCTTCATTCTGTTTTTATCTGAAAAGTGTCTCTTATGGAATCTGCTGCTTTCTTCACTGACATGCAAACATTTTTCTGTAACATTTCATTTTGTGCTGGAAAACTAATGTTTGGAATCTAAAATGTTTTTGTACTGAATCAATAATGTAGAAGTCATAAGATACAAATCTATAACAAAGTTTGTCCTGAAAAAAAAAAGAAAAAAACCTTTGCACAGTACTGTATATATACACAATAATATTAATGTTGATGTTTTCTTCTTTTTTTTTTGCTTTGTTTCTGCAGACTGTCCAGATAATGATCAGAGGTGTAATCTTCTTTGGTATTGTTTTAAAGAATGCTGTTAACGGTGTGACTGTCGACAGCCGTGTAACGTACTGGGGATCTTTTTGCATATGTTCAGTTGTGTTGCTATTACCATATTTCACACTGTTGCTTTTAATTAATACCTGATAAACAAATTTGATAAATCTTTTCACTGTTTTTTCCCATTTCCCTTTGATCAGTTTATCAGCTCTGGTGTTCTGTCGATTATTTCTGTGGACCTTTACAATCCCTCCGTGGTGCGTACACACGATGGTGTACATTTTGCGCGTTTTGCAAATTTTATGTTTGAAAAGACAATAGGCCTCATTTATCATGCTGAATTTAAGCAAATTTATTCGAAAATCATTCTCAGGAGCATTAATTCAAAAGGAAAATCTATTTAGTGGGGGAAAAAAACATTCACACCTGAGTGTAAATTTGCAAAATAAGAGCTGGTTTCAACTGATCAGTTTCAAATTGTATAATTGTGTCAAGTAAACAAGCAAGGACACAACTGCAGGTTGTCAGGTTTTAATAATCCAGGCAATCAAAACAAGACTGAGATTCAAAGGCAGGGTCAAGGTGTAGGCAAAGGTCAGGTGATCACAAACAAGGACAGACAAGAGCAAGTTGAGGAAACCAGAAACAATATCAAAACAATCAATAATAAACAGCTTGAAAATCTCCAGCAAAAATCAACTCGGAGCATATACTTTGCAAGGCGAGTGTGAACTGAGTTTTTATATACTGTGAGCATGGCTGTGATTGATATTGAGTCCAGGTGTGTGCAATCAGTAATCGAGTGAACATGAACATGAGAGTGTCTGTGATGGTGGTGTGTTGTAGTCCTTGGTGGCCATATTTGTAGGCCGCACTGTATTCTGGGAGCTGTAGTTCGACAAATTGTTGATGAGTTACTGCGATCTAAGATACGGATTATGCTGTCAAGTTTAAATCAGTTCATTTAATTACACACAAATTTAATAAACATTTTGTGAAACTCAGTCACTTCACATTAATGAATAAAAGAAATCTATAAATGAACACAAATAAGACCAGTGGTTTATGGCACCTTATAAAAGTTAGTGTCTGTGTAAGGTTGTCGAAGCACTGCAGTGGCTGAGCTGTATTACTAGAAGATTTAGCACATGCAATGCTTTGGAGGTGCTCTTTCTCTGTTTAGTCACCATTTTCAAACCTCTTCAAAAAAGCTTTGTCTTTTATAGAGTGTTGAAGGCATACCTAAATGCAAACCAGTGGCAAATCCACAAATTCAACAGTGGGTGGGCCTGGGTAAAACAGCGTGGGAAAGTGTTTGAAAAGAAAACTCAAATGCCAGCAGTCACACACACAAAAAAAACTTGAGTGCAGAAAGAGGTCAGCGAGCTGAGAGGCTATGACTCAAAAGGTTTGTTCTTTTCGCAGGTTGGTAAGCTTACTTGTGGCCTAGTTTGCGTCACTTCACAAAACATTATCCTCACAATTCTCACAAATGGCAGATGAGATTTGCTCTTTGTTTTAGAAGAAGCCATAAAATCACAAAATTTTTCTTTAATTTTTTTATTCTTTTAAATCAATTAGGAGAACCATTATTAGGGTCTGTCAGATTATTATTTAGTTGTGGTAACATTTAAGTGATAAATTTATTCATCATTCCACTCACACACAAAGCTACAGAACAAACCTTCAGAGGTTGGCAGGGTATAAAGGAATCCAAGCCTACTCTAATTCCAATGATTGAAGAGAATCAAATACACAGCCATCAATTTATTACAGTTAAAACAGACTTGGTTTTAGAATTGGACCATGCATTCCTCAGCGTGAAGTGCAGTTCTGTTCTTCAGCTCTCAGACAAGTGCAATTTCAACTCTGACAGAATGTTCCAAAGGGAACAGAAACATTATTATGTCCTCTGATTACAGTGTATGAGTGGCAGGGCAAATAATGTGAATAATGGTAACAAGGTTGGGTGTAACTCCTAGCTTCAAGATGGGCCAGGTCTCCAAATGGGTGGCAATTGATAGCCAAATATTTTACACACACAAAACACTAAAATATTGATAAATGAGGCCCATTGTTCAACTCTACATGCAGCTGTTATATTATATGTCACTGTTCTATTTCCTTTCTCGTTAGGTGAAAGCCGCACTGGTTATGGATGTAATCAGTGTGGTGGCTGCTGTTGTGGCTGTCATTGTGTTCTCCGTTGATTTGGCGCCAACATCTCTCAGAGCTACATTTTGTAGACCATGCTTTTATGAACTGTCAATGTATTACTGTCAACTGCATTTGGTGTGTATCTCACCCACATATTCATCCCATGCACACTTTTGTTTAGGATAAACTGCAAATATGCAATCTTAGAGGGAGCAGTAAATTAAACAGGAAGTTGTAAAATAAAATAAATAACTAAATAACTAAATAAATAAAAAAGGAAATGGTGGTTACTTTGGTACTTGTCCTAAAGTTGACACCATCAGGGAGTTAGGCTTAAGAGATTTACCCTTTCACGTTCATCCGCCTTTAAGGGAAATATCCACCCTGGATGATAATTAATTAATTAATTATTAACATTGTACATCGCTAACTAGCAGAGCCGAGTTTCTATGGATGTGTAGCTGCATTGCATTTGGCAGACTTTCAGTTCAGTGTTTGCACCAACACTTCCATGAATGAGCTACACTGAATATATCAATAATATGAATATGACAATCGCTATAAATTAGAGAATGAGAAAAAAAGGCTTGTTCTTAGGAGTGAATAGTGAAGCCTGAGTGCTACAGTATGTGAAATCAGAGAGAGACACAACCACTATCTTCTCACCTGAATAATCAAAATACAGTACCAACCAATAAACTAGCACCAGGATCGCTATATACATGACAAATATTTGATTTGTCATATAGTTCAGGGTGGAGTTTTCCTTTAATAATCCAATTTAATCCATTATTTCTTAAACAGCCTGTGTACATTTGTAGGTCAACAGGAATTTTATTAGAAATATATATTTTTTCCCTAGAAAGAAATATTGGGAACAATTCGCGTGCTCCTGGTTTTCGTTCTTCTTGAGGTGTTTGTCTCCATCATGATGTTTGGACTGACCTGGAAAACCAGAAACTCCCCTGAAACCATGGTCAGTGTTTGCTCATTTCCCTCACTGCTACAGTACGTTGAAGCCTTTTTTTTAACCTTTGTTCATCGTGGAAGTGGGATAGTGAAGCTTGTACATCGTAGACAGATGTCTGTGTGGTAACAATTTTTGTTTCTACTACAGTCTTTGACAAACAGTCGTCCGATCAACAGTCCACCTGAGGAAAACCCCAACTCACCTTGATTTATCTTCAGAGCTTTTTTACATGTTGTGTGGTAACCTAACACTTTTATGACATGAAGAAAAGTTTGCTGAGGTACCAAATGAATCGTGACCTTTTCTCTTTTTTTAGTGATTTTACTATGATGTACTTTTTCCATGATCTGATTTGAGACTGAATCCTGTGTGTATGCACGTAATCAATTACATATCAGATTGTATTGTATTTTTGAATAAAATAAATTATATATAGCACCACAAAGTGTTGATTAATTTTCTATAACAGCAGCTTGGCAGTAGTGCAGCTGCAAATCACAGACTTATACCAATAATCTCATTCTAATACGTTATCTTTTCTATAGTAACAGCTCATTCGCAGGGTATTGCATGGGGAACACTCTAATAAAATTTTAATAAGCATTAACATTGATATAATAATCTTTGATATGGTGAAGTTTTCTGTAAGGAGACATTGGGTTAGCATTTATGGAAGGAGTCTCCAGTGTCAGCGCTTTGTAACAGGCAGAGGTAAATACTTTGAGGATTCTTTGTATCATGACAAGCTGTATTTTTTGTATTAACTTAAAGAGAGAAAAACAAAGAGGCTATAATGTTAATTTATTTATATTTTATTTATCAATATATCTATTTAAGGGCATCTTGTGTGCACAGCATGCCTGAGGTCACCCTACAGACTTTTAGTCGGATTCAGGTCTGGGCTCTGAATAGGTCATTCAAAAACATTGATCTTCTTTTGGTTAAGCCGTTCCTTTGTTGATTTGGATGCATGCTTTGGGTCATCGTCATGCTGAAATGTGAAATTACTTTTCATCTTCAGCTTACTAACAGACACCTGAATGCTTTGCATTAAAATCAAATGGTATTTATAGCTATTCATGATTCCCTCCACCTTACTAAAAGCCCTAGTTCTGGATGAATTAAAGCAGTCCTAAAGCATGCTGCCACCACCATGCTTCACCATGGGTATGGTGTACTTTTGGTGATGTGCTTTTTTTTTGCAAAAATACCTTTTGGAATCATGGAATTATTATACCTTTTGGAATTGGTGTCATCAGACCATAACACATTTTGCACATGGTTTGGAGTGATTTAACTGGGCTTGGATGTTTTTTGTGAGAAAGGGCCACACCCTACACCATAGCCCAGAAATATGAAGAATATGTAAAATTTGGGGGGGCTGTCCTGTTCTTGGTGATGTCATTGTGGTGCTCCATTTTCTTTATATGTTGATGATAGCCTTTACGGTGTTCCATGGTACATCTATTGTTTTAGAAATTACTTTATACCCCTCTCCTGATTGATACCTTTCAGCAAGTGAGATAGTATGCATGCTTTGTAAGTTCTTTGAGGAGCATGACTTCAGCAGTCAGATGAAACCAAGAAGATGTGAAGAAAATCCCACAGAAACAGCTGATCTTTATATAAGGTTAATCAGAATAATTTCATTGATGACAGCTAATAATTTGATAATGACTTTGAACAAAAGATTGAATGTGATTGGTTCATTATGAACCATCTCCACAGCAGGAAATTGAAAATAAAGTCAAGGCAATAAACTCAAATATTATGTATAGCATAGTGTTTTGCAACTTGACATAGAAAAACATCTGGATTCTGATCACTGCATCTTGATTCTGATCACTGCATTTAACCCTCAGACAAAAACGACAACAAATCCACTGGTGACTTCCTGTGTGTCAAAGGAAGCAAAGCTGCAGCAGAGCAAAAAGCTTTTTATTACAAGGTAAATACTTCTTATTTTTCCCCTCTTCTTTCTAAAATTTTATTGCATACATTCTTAACAGCTGATGTACAGCAAGCTCCAGAAGTGACAGACCACAATGAAAAAATCTCTTTTTTTCCATTTTGCATTTTAAACTTTAAATAAAATTCACAGAATATAAATTTTGTGATTTTGACACCTTTGTACAAAAGATCAAATTTGTCTTGTAAATATTTAATGCAAATTCATATAAATATTTATTTGATATTTAAGTTTCATATACATAATTATACATTGTTATGCTGATAATATAATTACTAATGATATTATAAGCATTTCATGAAATTAGAAAAAAATGTAAAATATTTTAAATGACCAAATCGTGAATTAATGTGCAGGTTGAGTAACTGTGTATCTGAATCTTAAAAATTGTGTGAGAAAATAATAAATATTGTGTTGTGGATACAAGCCGATAAATGTATACTGAAGTGAAAAGACTTTTTTTTTTGGATTTTTAAGTAAAGCAATCTAATGATTTCTGATTATTAAAAGAGAAAGGAATTAATGTTTTTTTTTGGTTATAGTAACTTCTTATTAAACTCCACGCTGCTGAAATGAGAAAGCTCAACTGGAAATTTGTAAGGAGGAAGTGTGAAACTGTTGAGTACCGTCTCGGATTCCAGATGCGCTGTTACCAGTTTCTTTTTTTCACACTAAAAACCACAGAACATTTGCTAACAATTGAAAGCAACTCGCTTTCTTAATGTGCCAAAAAAAAAAAAATTCTGCGTGGTTGGTTTATTTCACAAGATTAACAATTCAGTACTATGTTAAAATTCAGGAATATGTGATCAGCTTTGTTTAATATCTTGGGTCTTGGGTTGTCTACCATTAATTTATGAATGCTGATAATATAGAGTTATTCAAGATTCAAGATTCAAAGAACTTTATTAATTATTATTTTAAGGCATCTTAAGGTTCTTAGGTACCTTATAAAAATATATTGTGAAAGTATTTTAGGAACTACAGCAAATCACCTTGTAAACCCATTAATGTATACAGTCAAGTCCATAAGTATTCGGACAGTGACATAATTTTCATAATTTTGCCTCTGTACACCATCGCAATTTGAAATTTGAAATTAATTGGGTTTGAAATGAAGCAATCAAGATGTGATTTAAGTGTAGACTTTCAGCTTTAATTAAAGGGGTTTAACAAAAAATATTGCATTAACAACTTAGGAATTACAGCCATTTTTCACATAGTGCTTCCATTTTCACAGGTTCAAAAGTAATTGGACAATTGACTGATGAGCAGTTTCATGGCCAGGTGTGGCCTGTTTCCTCCTTATTTCATTACAAATTAAGGAGATAAAAGGACTGGAGTTGTTTCCAAGTGTTGAATTTGCATTTGGTAGCTGTTCATGGGAAATCTGAATATGCATCCAAAATAGGTGTCGATGCAAGTGAAGGAGGCCATCATTAGGCTGGAAAAAAAACAGCCCTATCAGAGAGAGAGCAGAAACTTTAAGAGTGGCCAAATCAACATTTTGGTACATTCTTACGAAGAAGTAATGCACTGGCGAGCTCAGCAACACCAAACGGCCTGGAAAACCACGGAAGACATCTGAAGCGAATGATCGCAGAATTCTTTCCTTGGTGAAGAAAAACTCCTTGACAACATCTAGCCAAGTCAAGAACACTTTGGAGGAGGTAGGCGTATCATTGTCAAAGTCTATAATCAAGAAACGCTTTCGTGAATGTAAATATAGACGGTTTACTTCAAGATGCAAACCACTAGGAACACTCAAGAACAGAAAGGACAGATTAGACCTTGCTAAAAAATAAAAATAGTTAAATAAAAAAACCCTCTAAAAAAGCCTGACCAGTTCTGATGCAAGATTAAATCATAGGAATGCCAGAATGATGGGAAGAGAAGAGTATGGAGAAGGAAAGGAAGGGCTCATGATCCAAAGCATACCACATCATCTGTAAAATATGGTGGAGGAAGTGTTATGGCATGGGCATGTATGGCTGCCAGTGGAACTGGGTCACTGGTGATGTGGCTGCTGATAGAAGTAGCAGGATGAATTCTGAAGTGTATAGAGATATACTTTCTGCTCAGATTTAGTCAAATGTTGGAATGCTGGAAAAACCGATAGGACAGATGGATAATGACCCAAAACGTACCGCGAAAACAGCCCAAGGGTTTGTTAAGACAAAGAAATGGAATGTTCTTAAATGGCCAAGTCAGTCACCTGACCTCAACCCAACTGAGCATGCTTTTCACATACTGAAGACAAAATTTAAGGCAGAAAGACTCACAAACAATCAGCAACTGAAGGCGGCTGCAGTAAAGGCCTGGCAAAGAAGCTCAAGGGAGGAAACTCAGCATTTGGTGATGTCCAGATTTCAGGCAATCACTGAATGCAGAGGATTTGCATTCAAGTTTAAAAAAAAAATAATTCTAATATTTATGTCAAATTAGTTTTGAGCCTGTAAAAATGGGGGGACCTATGTAAATTTAGCTGGTTTAGCTGCGACAAAAGGTCTTTCTATTTTTTTTTTGTTTAAAACCACAGACTTTATCTACATCACATGCACTCTGAGTGGTAAGAAGTGAAAAGCGTGAATAGAGAAATGAGTCATCTTTGCTGCAAAGTAGCAAATAAACACAAACTGTTTTGTTAGTGTTTGGTGATCCTCTAACTGCTCAATTCTCTCAAGACAGCAGTGAAAACACACAGGTCAGTACGACTGATGCAATTTATCTCACAATTGCATAACATTAAATTATCAGCTAGTATTTTTTCCGCTTATGATTGAAACATCAACAGGTTACAAGTAACTCATTTCAAAAACTGACTTGCAAAATGTTTCTTTGTTGAGAAAGCTACTGTAGCAAGAATATCAATGAACATTGAGTATTATAAATATTAATGGCTAGTGGGCAGGGTCAGTGAAAACAGTGTAAAAGTGACTTCAGATTTCTTTCATACACACTCATGAATAATACAGAATTGCCTAATACACATGGTAAGATACAGATAGGATAAAGTTACCACACTGTGAATGAATCATCATCTGTTTGCTGTTAAACATTGTTTTCTCTTCTTTACGCTCACGTTTTCAGACTTGTGTGCCTTCAATACACACTTCGTTTGCTTCATAGATTTACATTATGGTCAGATTAATAAAGCCAGTGATTCACTAGCAGAGATGTTGTATCAGCTAGAACCCCTGAAGATCATTTATGACACTTCCAATTGCTTATTCATGAGTTACTTGCATTCACATACAGCCCATAAGATTATATATGGGCAAAAGTTTGGATACCTGACCATCACATCCATATGTGCTTGTTGAACATCTCATTCCAGATTTATTCCACCTTTGCTGTTATAATAAGCTCCACTCTTCTGGGAAGGCTTTCCATTAGATTTTGGAGCGTGGCTGTGGGGATTTGTGTTCATTCAACTACAAGAGCATTAGTGAGGTCAGGCACTGATGTCAGGAGAGGATTTTTTTTCTTTTTTACAAAATCTTTTTCAAGCTTCATTATCATTTGTATTGTCTTGAGAAAGTTTGAGAAAAAACCACACATTGTGTCACGTTTTGTATTGCATTTCTCAATTCTTAGATCACACTGTTATTTTATTCACCTTTCCCCAACCTGGAATGAATCCCTTGCTATGCCATTACACACAAGGTTTATAGATTAAATTGAATTGTTAATAGTAAACTGGCATTGTCTTTAGTATATAATCAATTATTTCATGAAATATAACTATTCAGTGACCAAATTTGAAATGTAATTCTGATTAATCTGAGTATGCCCTTTTCTACATTTACAGGATCAAGGTGACTTTCCACAAGAATGGCATCTACCATGGTAGATGGTAAGCATTATTATAAAAGAATGCCCAAAAGCACTGGGGGTATTTTCTTTCTATCTGTGCTCTTTGTTTTTCTTTTACTGTGCTAATTTATTTTTTCAACCCACAAAAAAAGAAAAATTAAAATTAAAATAAATGTAATAGGAGTCAAGTACATTGTCAATATATTGATGCTTGAATGAATAGTCATAGTCATAATTCCCACATGAATCCCTAGTTTAATTTAACAAAAAGGCTACCACACCCATTATTCAGCAGCACATTAAAAATAGCACTCATTTTGCATGTAATTTTTAAAATATTGCGCTGCAACAGTCAGTTGCGTGTACCACATCATGCCATGAGATAATAAATCTATAAATAAAGCTTTGTATCTCACTGTTATACACATGGTGGTTTTATCTTTCGCAGAAAGTTACAGTGATTTCATGTTTTTCAAGCTCACTTTTTCAGAACAATCAGCACTCTAGTACATTTTATTATACTGAGATTAGATACTCATACATACTCTCATATAGATGAGAAATAATTATTTCACATCTATTCTTCCCATGCACACTTTAATTTATGACACACTGCAATTTTGGGTTAAACTATAAGCAAGAGGCTGTAAAATAAAATGTAGAATAAATCCAAGGAAGGAATATGTATGAGTGATGTGAGAAATCATTGTTCCTTTGGTATTCATCTTAAATTCATCATCAACTTAATATACTCTCCAATTTCACCTGGAAAAATCCACTTTGA
Organism: Pangasius djambal; assembly: GCA_022985145.1. Taxonomy (NCBI): domain Eukaryota; kingdom Metazoa; phylum Chordata; class Actinopteri; order Siluriformes; family Pangasiidae; genus Pangasius; species Pangasius djambal. The sequence goes on along the minus strand of CM040976.1, from coordinate 33,443,019 downwards.
TTGACAGAGAAATCAGCCACTACCATCTGTGCAACTGTCCTGTGAACTACAGTGAACTTAAATGGCTGTGATCCATACATTAGCATCCTTCATGCGGGATAGCCACTGTAGGGAGGAGTGGTCCAAACAGAGGGTGAATGGGCAATAAGTAGTATCAGAGAGTGAGGACTGCCCACTAAGCATCTAGAAACTTTTTCTCCATGGTGCTGTACTTGGACTTTTGCACCCGAGAGCTTCCATATGATGGTCAACCACCTGGGACAGAAAGGCCCTTCACCCTCAGTTTAATGCACCAGTCTGCAACACGAAAAGGGAACAGGCTGGTGAGGTCCGAATAGTTAGGCACAAACTGCAATGATATCCTTCTAGACAGAAGAACCATCTCACCTTCCTTTGGTGTTGGGTTCTCTTATTTATTTGTGGAGGCACCTGCATATGACCCAAGTGGTACTGTATCTCCACCCATCCATTCACAGACTTTGCTGGATGACGGCTTTGGGATATCACATTGGATAGTCCACAAGATCGATTATGAAACAATATCTTCATTCTGACCGGTCCATTGGCCAGACTATCCAGATCCATGCCAGTGCTTTCAAAGGGGATTTGGATAAGAGGAAAAGGGTGCAATGGGTGTTTGGGGTGGCCAGTGGATTTGGTAGAATCACTGAATCAGAATCACAAAAAAAAACAAGGCCTGATATACACCCCTTGAACACTAATATAAGCTCTAGATTGGGAAGGGCTGCAGAACCAATGAGAGTAACTGATTCTCATGCATTTGGAGCAGTCAGCTTGGAAGTTCCATGGCTCTCTTCAGAACCAACAGACCGGCCACGGGCTGTATTCCAGCCCTCTGGGTATCAGCCAGTGGCACCATGGGGAAGAAAAGAAAGAGAAAAAAAGTAGTTTGTTGGCAGTTAGTGTGCACCCCGTTGAATCTCCACATTCTTCATTGTTTCTCCAACCAATATTTGAAGAACAAAGACATGGCTGGGGCACAGTGGGGCTGAAGCATGGGGAGCTGGAAGCTTCTTCCATCATGGCAGAGGGATCGGTGGAGGTCTGCCAGTGGCAGGTAGGAATGCATTCCTCTTTCCTGGGCAGCTTCCAACTAGACAGCTTTCACCAGCAAGTCTAGTTGGTAGCACTGGACTCATTCTGATGTCTCGGTCAGAAATCAGCCGAACTGCTCCAGTGCCACCTGTTCAATGACATTACTGGGGTCCAGTCTCAGCCAGTGTTTGCAAGAGTCTAAGAGTCTCTGGGCAAAGGTGAATGGGGGGACCTCCTCTTCTTGTGTCATTGAGCTGAAGTGGCCAGCACACACACACACACAGTGAATGAGTGAGTAAGTGAAAGAGTATGTTAATATACATCCACAAAAAGGCAATAGGTGTGCAACGTAAAATTGCTTATTCCCCACACTCCCACAACAGACTCCCACTAAGCCATGCCCTCACCTGCAACAAAGAATAATAAAAATACAGCACCAACCAACCAATTAATACCAGAATCATTAATATTTAATATTTAGATCACAAAATATTTAATGTCATAGAGTTCAGGGTGCAGTTATACTTTAATAAAGCTTTCTTTAGAATTCCATTAGGATCTGACGGCAGAATAATCCATATTATCCATAAGTCCATTATTTCTGAAAAAGCCTCAAGTGTACATATTTGTAAGTCAACAGAATTTTTTCCCCCAGAAACATACTATTGGAAACAGTAGAGTGCTTCAGGGTTTCTCCCTTCTCAAGCTCTTCGTCTCCATTGCAACTTTTGTACTTACGTGGATAACCAGAGGCTCCACTGAAACTACGGTCAGTGTTTACTCATTTCCCTCACTGCTATGTTGAAGCTCTTTCAATTTTTACCTTTGTTTATTATGGAACTGGATTGTAAATTGTGTACACAATAAATAGTGATAGATCTAATCGGGATAGAAGCAAAGCTCAATGATGTTAAATTAGTGCTGGGTAATATACAGTATATATGCACCAAATAAGGAGGAGCCTGAATTCTTCTATGATGTAAAAAAATATTGGCCAACCTCAAGGGATATGTCATACTTGGAGGAGACTTTAATCAGACTATGGATGGTATCCAATCCTTTTCAAACTGCCATAAGACATTCTAAAGAATTGATTATTTTATGATCTCCATCTCATTAATTGACTCTGTTGTTGAAGGCAGATCATAGGAAAAGAGGGAGGTGGAAACTCAGTACTTTTGTGTTGGAGGATAAGGTCTTTGTAGATTCATTGCAGGAAGATATTAAGATGTTTTTTGAACTTAATATTGGGTCAACTCAGAGATTAGCAACAGTATGGGGGGCCTCTAAAGCATATGTCGAGGAAAATGCATTGCTTATGCCAGTAGAAAGAAAAAAGAAAGTGTTGAAAAAGTGAAACTTGTAGAAAAACAAATCAGTGATTTAGAAAAGGAATTAGTACAAGGTTTACAGCTTTGAAATTTTAACAGTTTTGTCAATTAAAATTTGATCTGCATGAATTCTTTAATAAGAAAGCAGAATATGCATTATTTAGATTGAAGACCAAATATTATGATAGTGGGGAAAAGCTGTGAGACTCCTTGCTAGGCAGATAAAGCAACATAACGCATTTCATGTCATAACTGTAGTTAAGGAAGGAAATAAGGTGCTCACCTCTGACAAAGAAATTAATAGGGTTTTTAACCAGTTCCATTCCAAATTATATACATCAGATTCCATTTATAGTCAAAATAAGTTGAAATGCTTGTTATATTACCTACTTTATCTCCTGAGGAACGAGACTCTCTGGATGCACAGATAACACAGGAAGAGGTCAGAGCTATTATAACGTCTTTGAAACCTGGAAAATCACCAGGCTCTGATGGACTCCCAGTGGAATAATATTAAAAATTTGTTGATGAGTTGACCCCAATATTAACTGAGGTATATTCAGAGGTACCTGAGGATAATATGTTGCCTGACAGTTTTAATGAAGCCTTAATATCACTCAAAAGAGACACGATGGATCCTGCTAATTACCATCCAATAAGTTTATTAAATGTAGACCTTAAAGTGCTAACAAAGTTGTTGGCCTCATGATTAGGGGGCATTTTACCTAATATTATACATAGAGAACAAGGGGCGGGCTTTATTAAAAACAGATCCTTGTCTGACAATTTAAGAAGGCTATTGCATCTTATGTGGATGAACCATTCGAATCTAGATCCTATTGCTGCAATATCGTTGATGCAGAAAAGGCCTCTGATTGGGTGGAGTGGGGGTTTCTTTATTGCAGCCTTAGATAAATATGGCTTTAACCCAGGTTTTGTGAAGTGGGTTAAAATTCTTTACTCCAATCCTAAAACAGCTGTAATAACTAATGGAATAACTTTGTCTTTTTTTTAATCTATCTAGGTATACCCGTCAAGGTTGCCCTCTTAGTCCACTACTTTTTACATTAGATCAGGAGCCGCTTGCTTCAACGATTAGAGAGGACCCAAGAATTAAAGGTGTATTTGCAAGGGAAAGAGAACACAAACTACTGTTATACGCTGATGACATATTGTTATTAGTTAAAGACCCTGCATACTCTTTACCAGTACTCCTTCATGTGATTGAATCTTATTCTAAATTTTCAGTATATAAAATCAACTGGCATAAGTCAGAGGCTATGCCGGCATCAGGAGCGTGTTTTTCTTCCTCAGTGCATTTAACTTTAAATGGATGCATAAAGGAATCAGATATTTGGGTATCCACCTTAGCCCTGATATAGAGAACATAATAAATTTGAATATGGAACCTTTGTTGCAGAAACTACAGATAAAATTAGATAGCTGAAAAAAACGTAATTTAACTTTATGGGGAAAGGTTAATATAATAAAGATGATGGTTGCATCACAGTTTAATTACATATCGGGGATGGTCCCTGTATCCATGCCTCACCAGATATATAAACGATATAATGCTATGATTAAGGACTTTTTATGGGAAGGTAAAAGACCCAGAATTGGAGTAAACAAATTATGTTTGCCTAGAGATAGGGGTGGTTTAGCATTGCCGAATGTAGAACTCTATAAAATATCATTTGAAATAGCTAAGCTCGCTAGACACTGGGGTGAGTGTGATTTACATCTAGACTGGGTGCTAATAGCACAACAACTTACATCCCCTTTTAGCCAATAGAGGCTTTTTCACAAAACCCAGAACGAGAATTATATCATAATATGACTAACCCAATATTGCTTCACGCTAGGGAGGTTTGGAAAGCTGTCCACAAAATGTGTCAGATTTCTCACATGTCAATATTACTCTTCAGTATGGAATAACCCTTATGTTAAAATAGGAAAAAAAACCCTGTTTTGGGGACAACGATTTAGAAGCGGAATACAAGACAGTGAGCGGAGGCCATCCACACCGGATCCACGCCGTCTAAAATAATATCAACAAATCTTCAACTAAGGTGCATTAAAAAACATGTCTAACATTCAGCTTGTTCAGTGTGTTGAGTGCAGGATGTTTAGTCACTCTTCCTCTGCCATTAGTAATAACTTTATTTGTGATAGATGCATGTTAGTTAGGTCTCTGACGGAGAAGATTGCAGCATTAGAGGTGCGCATCCAGACACTAGAGAGGGTTAGTGAGAGTGAGAGCAGCGTAGTTTCTGTAGGGGAAAGTCTGGATGCTTTATGCGGAGTTAGCAATCCCCCAACTCCGGCATTAGAGCCCTCACAACGGGGCGAATGGGTGATGACTCATATCACAAAGCCAAAGCTAACGCTAAGGCTCACCCACGGGAGCACCACTCCTCTCCACTTCACGTGTCCAACAGGTTTGCTCTCCTCAGTGAAGCACTCGCTGAGAAACCTGAAAGAGTTTTGATTATAAGTGACTCTATCTTGCGGCACCTGAAATTAGCCAGGCCTTTAGGGGCACCAGCAGCTTTAGTTAGGTGTATACCAGGAGCCAGGGCGCCGGACATAGCAGGTAATCTTAGGGTCTTAGGCAAGCACAGGTTTTCAAAGATAGTTATTCATGTAGGAGCTAATGATATATGCCTTCATCAGTCTGAGGTTACTAAGAGTAACATTGTAGAGGTGTGTAAATTAGCGAAGGTGATGTTGGATGCATTAGTATGCTCTGGCCCCATCCCAATGCGGCGTGGCGATGTAGCTTACAGCAGGTTATGGTTGCTGAACTGCTGGATGACTAGGTGGTGCTCCGAAAACAATGTGGGCTTTATAGATAATTGGACTATCTTTGAGGGCAAGGCTGGCCTTTTAGGGCGGGACGGTGTCCATCCCACTCAGGAAGGTGCTGCTCTCATTTCTTGCAGAATAGCACATAGTCTCAGAACAGGCCTAGTTAATCGTTGACAATCCAGGGCCAAGGCCAGGGAGCAGACAAGCAGGCTAAACCGAATGTCTGCTAGCTGCACTGAGTAGTCACTTAGGTCCCACCGTATTGAGACTGTGTCTGTTCCCCGAGCTAAACAAAATTATAGACATACTCAGACAGATTGTTTTAATAACCTAATTAACATAAAATTAAATCAAACCAAATGCATAGCCAGCACCGTTGATCTGAAGCTAGAACTGTTGAATATTAGATCTTTTATGTCTAAAACGCTTATTGTTAATGAAAACATTACTGATCAGGAGTTTTATGTACTGTGTTTAACAGAAACGTGGATTAAACCAAACAAGGCTCTGTTTTAGGCCCATTGCTCTTTTCTTTATATATGCTATTTCTGGGCAAAATTATTCGTAAACATGGTATTAGCTTCCACTGTTACGCTGATGACACACAGTTGTATGTTTCAGCAAAGCCAGATGACAGACACCAGCTTACTTAATTCTGACAAGACAGAAGTACTTGTACTAGGACCACATGCAGTTAGAAGTAAGCTTTCTGATTACATAATAACTCTGGATGGCCTTTCTGTTTCATCATGTGCAGCAGTAAAAGACCTTGGTGTGATTATCGACTCTAGTCTTTCTTTTGAAGCTCATGTAGATAATATAACTAGGATCGCTTTCTTTCATCTCAGAAATATTGCCAGAATGCAGCAGCAAGAGTCCTTACTAGAATCAGAAGATATGACCACATCACCCCTATCTTATCCACACTGCATTGGCTCCCAATCATATTTTGTATTGATTATAAAATACTACTACTGACCTATAAAGCACTAAATGGTCTCACACCACAGTACCTGAGGGAACTTTTGGTCTCTTATGATCCACTACGCCTACTTCGATCAAAAGGTGCAGGCTATTTGTTGGTACCTCGAATAGTGCGTGCTACAGCTAGCGTTAGAGCTTTCTCTTGCAAAGCCCCACAGTTATGGAACAGCCTTACACTTAGTGTTTGGGGCTCAGGCACAGTTTCAGTGTTTAAATCTAGGCTGAAAACATATTTGTTTAGTCAAGCCTTTTGTGAATAGTTTTTCTTAGGTAAATGAGCAGGTTGGGAGGGTTCACAGGCATAGAGTGTTGTGATGAACCGGGATGTTTGGATGCTGTCGCCCCCCCCCCTCTCACGCGTTAACTCAGGTTTGTCGACAGTGGAGTGGCTGGCTGCCTTATGTCCCAGGGTGCCTCATGTCTGTGTTAGCTTCTGGCTCTCCCTTTTAGTTATGCTGTCATAGCTAATCTTGCCGGAATCCCTGCTTGCACTCTGCACGCAAAGTACATTGTCCTTAGCCATTAGAGGACAAAAGCTTACCTAACAATCTCTCCCTCTCTCTCCATCTCTCTCTCTCCCTCTCTCTCCATCTCTCTCTCTCCCTCACTCTCTGCCGAGCTACACATTATACTTCCGAGATACCAGTGATCCTGACCCCTTCTGCTCCCCAGACCTGCCTGACCCATCCTGATGCCTTACTTCTGGTTGGAGTTCTCATTGGCTGAGTTCACTCGCTGCTGCTGGGGGTGGCCCCATATGGACGACCTGAAGAACTGTTTGGATTGCTGGGGATGGTGCCACCTAGGGGCTGTGGAGATGGCTTGGGGATCACATGTGGGGAGTTGTACTGTAATGGCTTGGGACTGCGATTGCCGTAGTGGCTTTGGGTCTGCAGTTGCCACGAGCACCTTCGTACTCAGGACTCCATCAGTGGCCAGTGGATAGATTTTAACCAACCGGACTTCTTGAAAAAAACTGTGATGAATTTACTGGTTGCACAATTGCACTATTTGTCCTTATAGTACACAATAATAGAAGGGATTTATTTATAATTGCACTATCCGTTGCACCCAGATGAGGATGGGTTCCCTTTTGAGCCTGGTTCCTCTCAAGGTTTCTTCCTCATATTGTCTCAGGGAGTTTTTCCTTGCCACTGTCGCCTCTGGCTCACTCATTAGGGACAAATTCACATATTTACAATATATTTTTGTGAATCCATTTATTTCTGTAAAGCTGCTTTGTGACAATGTCCATTGTTAAAAGCGCTATACAAATAAAATTTAATTGAATTGAATACATACTTTAAATGATTTATTTAGTAATGATAAGCTTTTGTCTTATAATAATTTAGAAGAAAAATTTCATTTAGAAGGCTAGAATCACTTAGAATCTGGAAATATTTACAGATTAGAAACTGTTTAGAGGCGAAGGTTCACATGGGACAAGAAAAGAATGTTTTAGAAGAGTTTTGCGAACTACCAAGGCCTCTTCAGAAAGCATCTAAGTTTTATCAAATGTGTATACGGATTGATGATAAGAACTGTGAAAACCTGAGATTGATTTGGCAAAGAGACATTAATACTGACATAGATAAGGACACTTGGAACAGAGTTTTGTCCAACAGTGGGAGGTATGTAAAGAAAGCGTGAGGTAAATTTTTCCAGTATAAAATATTACACAGGTATTATTACACGCCAGTTCGGCTTTATAGAATGGGTTGTCTGAGTGATAATAAATGCTGGAAATGTAAACAAGCAACTGGCACATACGTTCATGCTCTCTGGCAATGTACAAAGATTCAAGATTCAGATCCTTTTTGGGAAATTGTGCTGAAATATCTTGGAAGATGTTTAGGATTTGACCTTCCACTTTCACCAAGGATATGTCTTCTAGGAGATAAGTCTGAGGTACTTCAGATTAAAAACAATCAGTTGTTACTGTGGGTGTAGTCACAGCAGCACAACTGATACTTGGATTTTGGATGTCCTACACTTAAAATGTGGATTGAATTTATGATTGAGAATACATCATGTTAAAAAAATGTTAGCAAAATTGAATGGAAATCACACACACATCGACATGTGGGAGAACTTCATTAAGATTGTCACTTCAAAGGATGATTGATTAGACCCATGTTTGAATTGTAACTTATCCATCCTGTTGTGCATTACATTGTGCTCCCCCTTTTTTTCTTTCTTTTTTAAAAATTAAATTAAATTTAATGTATTTATTTTTGTTTGTACTGGTACTTGAGGTGTTATGTATGAGGAAAATGAATAAAAACTTCATTTTCAATATATAACATTTCCTATAAGCCTGAGATTGGCATGACATTTGAAAGTTGTGCTGTGAGACTATCTGGCCCCAGTGCAAGAGTCTCATGGTGAACGTGAGGTATAGCAACCTCAAGGTATGTTTTGTACCTCAGCATAAAAAAAAAATCTGGTTCATGATCACGGCATTTAATTCAGCCACAGACAAAGCTGGCAACATTGCCACCAGCAACTTCCTGTGAGTGAAGAGCAGTGAAGCTGCAGCAGAGCAAAAGCTCAAGACAATAATTTCATTGACAGGTAAATCTTTTCTTACTTTTTTCTCTTTTTTTTCTTTCCTTCCTCTTTTTAAAATTTAATTGTATACATTCTTAAAAAGCACAAGCGTGAGACTACAATGAAAAATCGGGATTTTTTTTTATATTTCATTTAAAACTGTAAATAAACAAAGTTTTAGAATTTTGAAAAATATAGAACAAATAAAATAATATAGTGAATATTCAGTATTGAAGTATTCACTATTGACGTGCAAAATTTAAATTTAAGCAAATTTGTGATTTTGATCACCTCCTTGGTACAAAAGATCAAACTTGTAAATATGTAATGCAAATTCATATAAATATTCCTAAGATTCTGTTGTCAGTTAAGTTGTTATGCTGATAATATAATTAGATATAAAACGATTTAGTATTAAATTAGAAAAAATGTGAAATATTTTAACTTATCACATGGTGAATTAATGTGCAAGTTGAATAATTGTAAATCTCAAAAAGTGTGTGGTGTAAAAAATAAAATAAAATAAATATTTTTTTATGGTGATGTTAGGTGATGTTAGATATGGCTGAAGGTAAAGGATCAATAAATTGTTAGTGAATTAGCATCAACTAGGCTCATCTTTAGCTATTTTTTATTATTATTTTGTGAAATGTTACCCGAAACATTTTCATACATATTTCTAGCATAGTTGTGAACTGTTCTGTGTCTAAATTTGGAGCTGCTGCTTCTGTAATTACTGCATTTATGATTAATATGAGTATGATCTTTCCCAGGTTTACAGGATCACAGTGACTCTCAGTGAAAATGCCGCTACCTGCTATGAAAGTAGACCTGAAATCACTGGGGGTAATTTCTTTTCATATGTGCTTATTTTTAAACTTACAATGATAGAAGAAATTGTGTAATTTGCATTACCCTCAGGATATGAGTGTTATGTGAGTGATATGAGTGTTCTGATGGAACCATTATCATATGATATAATAATAATAATAATAATAATAATAATAATAATAATAATAATAATAATAATATTTTTTTGGAAATAAAATAATTTCATTATTTTATATATTTTTTTCTTTTGGTTTCCACAGACTATCCAGACAATGATCGGAGCAGTGATATTCATGTTTGGTATTGTAACCCAGAATTTTACCACAGTGTCTGTTAACAGCGCCGTCATGTACTGGGGATCTCTTTGCGTATGTTCTCTTTGTCCTGCTTTAAAATCACCTTATTTCACACTGTTGTGTTGAAGAAACACTTGATAATCTCAGCTTTGGTTTACCTTTGATCAGTTTCTCATCTCTGGTGCTCTGGCAATTGCTTCCGTGGACCACCATCGTCCCTGTTTGGTGGGTAGACATGAGGGTCTACACTTATTTCTAAATTTATATGTAAAAATATGTGGCCTTATTTATCATACTAGATATAAAAAAATTGCAAGTCATTTTCAGGAGCATTTATAACACTCTATGACTGTTTGGAAAGAGTGGGAACATTAAATTAATGATTAAATATAAACTTAAGTGGTTAGAGGAGCATTTAGAGGAGTATATACAGTATAAAAGTAAAAGTAATTTACAGTAGTTACCCTGTAACACATTTCTGTTTTCTCTCTTGTTAGGTGAAATCCTCGCTGGTTATGAACCTGATCAGCACTGTGGCTGCAATTATAGCCCTCGTTGTGTTATTTGTTGATGTGGTGCACATGGCTGGGGAACTACCACCGTGTGAGGATCTGGAAAAATGTGCTCTTATCCAGTTTATAGTTCGTATCTCACTGTTCTCACACACATGATCATGTATTTATTTGTTTGTTTGGTTTAGAGATGCAAGTTTTATTATTCTGAGATATAATACTCAAATATTTTCATATCATAAAGGAAGAAAATTTTGAAAAGTGCTCTCCTTTGAATTTCTCCTATTAAACTCCGTTGTGACTGCGATAGCAATAACAGTGTCCCTGTGTGACATCAGAAAGTGATCAGAAATTCTCATGAGAATAATAAAAATACAACACAAACTAGCAGCAGAATCATTTACGTATACGTATTTAATGTGTTATTTAATTCAGGGTGGAGTTTTCCTTTAACAAAATATTCTTTAGAACAGCAGACTAAAGCATTTTAATCTTTTTTTTTTTT
>CM040976.1:33388447-33429503 GCA_022985145.1 Pangasius djambal | reverse complement strand
TTTGGACCCTTGGACTGTTTTCCCTGTTTTTGATTGTTTGCCGCCTGCCCTGACCATTGCCCGTGTTTTGGATTACTCTTTTGCCTTTACCTCTGATTATACTGTTTGCTGGTGATCGACCCTGCCTGTTTTGACCACGATTGCAATAAAGCCTTGCGTTTGGATCCCCAACTCCGTTGTCCTGAGTCTACACGTTACAATATGAGAGCAGGAACTAATTGTAATTAAATATACTGTATAATAATAATAATAATAATAATAATAATAATAATAATAATAATAATATAATATTTGGTTAGGTTACATGTTCCCTGCTGTATGCAGGATAGTTCTCAGGAAGTGGTCTGTGGCTCCTTCATGCTACACCATGAGAGCTAACTGTCACAAAGTGGGCCTCCAACTAAATGTTTTCAGTGACTTTCTGTTTCAATGTCATTTGAAAAATCCTCAGGAGCTGGGTGTTTTTTTTAAAATCTCCTTTTACACCTTTACACCAAAACTAACATAGAAATTAATTCTCAACATAATACCACCACCATGCTTCAATATCATGGGCTAGTGTGTGAGAGAGTTATGGCACAATAATCACACAAGCAAGCATGCTATTGTACTGAATATCGGCTGTAGACATGAGGCTGCATGTAATCACAGTTGATTGTGCTGATATTCAGTACAGCAGCACGATTGTGAGTATTACTTTTATACAACAGGTCTTTAAACAAGAAATTAATATAAAGTAACAGACATTTCAGACACAACAAGGCCCAAGGGTTGTGTGTTGCCATGCCAATACACAGACCGACTGACAGCCCGTAGTAAGTGTAGTAATAGTTTCAGTGTAACGAAAATACTCTCTGAGAACTAGAAAAAGAACTTGTTCCAATCCTGAAGACTATACACCTACAAAGCAGACAATTCAGAGGAGGTCATGCTTCAGGTATTTTTGTTATCCTAAACTGCAGTTATTTCATTTTTAAATGATGAATGACACATTTTTTTTTCTTTAATCTTTTAACAGGCAGCTTAACTGCATGGTTACATACATTTAGCATTGTAATTCCAATATATAGTGATCATAAATTTGTTTCCAACTTTTTCCTTTATCTCAAGGGATTACAATGAGTGTGTTTGACATAATCTGTTCACAAGGGGCGCTTTCAGTTGTTGAAATACAGTTTTGAAATTAGTATGAAAACCGCACGTGGATATCACCAACACTACCCTTCATTCATCAAGTTACTGAGCTAAAAGACAGAACACGTACCTTGTTTTTTGACACTATATATATATATAGTGCAGCCTGCGCATGGAAGAAATTGGAAACATGGAAGAGCACCCCCACTGATTTGGACAGCCGGAGTGTGCATGGCTGTGATGCAGAGTGATTTAATGCAGCACGGCTGGCAGCCAATGAGTGCCGCGATGCTGATTCACCTTCCTGGTAAGGCTTGCAGCGGTGGCTTGTGTGTTTACATCAACACAGAATTGTGCAAGAACTCGCTGCTAGTTTCAAGCTACTGCTCATCATTGGTGGAGTTTGTGACTGTCAGATGCTGACCATTTTATTTACCACGGGAATTCACCACCATCCTTATAATCGGAGTGTACATTTCCCCCAGTGCTAATGCTAAGGAGGCACTCTGTGAACTGTATGGGACTATTAGTAAACTGCAGAACTTACACCCTAATGGACTGTTTATTTGTTGCTGGAGATTTCAACCATGCAAATCTGAAATCAGTGCTACCTAAATTCCATCAGCATGTGGACAAGAGGGAAGGACATGCTGGATCTTGTTTACACATACATCCCCGGCGCGTACCGGGTGGAGGGCCGCCCCACCTTGGCTACTCAGACCACATCTCTGTTATGCTAATCTGAGGTCGCCTGAGAGGGGGACTTCGGCCAGGAGCAGAAAGAGGACACCAGGTGCAGATCATTGATGGGGTCCACCAAAACCCCGAACAGTGAATGCCATTTCCTATAGCCTGGAATGGATGCGGAGGTCTGCGCCCTCTGCCAGCATTGCCCCCAGTGTCAGAGGACAAACCCCTACAAGCCTGCTCTCATGCTGCTCATCCTTCTCCCCATTATCAGTGTCCCCTTTGAGATAGTAGGCATGGACCTCGTAGGGCCGCTACCAAAGTCTGCCAGGGTCTACGAGTACATCTTGGTTATTGTGGACTATGCCACCCGCTACCCTGAAGCAGTTCCATTTCGAAAGACCACCTCCCAGAACATTGCCTGTGAGCTCCTACTCCTCTTCAGGCAGGTGGGAGTCACCAAGGACATCATCACTGACCAAGATATGCCTTTTATGTCCAAACTAATGGTGGATCTGTGTCGGTTGTTGCAGGTGAAGCACTTGAGGATGTTCATTTACCACCCCCAAACTGATGGGCTGGTAGAGCGATTCAATCAGACACTAAAGAGGATGCTCCAGAGGGTGGTAGACAAGAAGGGGAGGAACTGGAACCTTCTCTTCCCCTACATCCTCTTCACCATCCAGGAAACCCCTCAGGCCTCCAATGGATTTACCCCATTCGAGCTGCTCTTCGGACCACGACCTCGGAGACTGCTGGACATGGCCTGGGAGGCATGGGAAAAGCAGCCCTTTCCCTACTGCTCCCTTGTCTATGTTCAAGAGATGCAGGGGCAGATCGACAAGGTGATGCCTATCATGAGGGAACATATGGAGGCTGCCCAGTGAGAGCAGAGGAGAGCCTACAACCATCCTGCTCAGCCATGTGAGTTCCAGCCCAGAGACAAGGTTCTTCTCCTTCTTCCTGATGCCTCCTGCAAATTCCTGGCTCAATGGCAAGGCCTGTTCACAGTCCTCTAGAAGTTGAGCCCTGTCAAGTACCACCTGCAGCAGCCAGGTAAGTGTGCAGACACACAATTTTACCACATGAACTTGCTCAAAAAGTGGACTGATCCTACCCCTGTTGTGTCTTCATTCGCAAGCCTTTCCACAGATTCGTCAGAGCATAACTTGGTCCACCAAGGAGAAGAGCTCACGCTGGCCCAGAGCCAGGAACTGTCTGAGCTGGTGGACCAGTTTTCTGACATCTCCTCCTCCACCCCCAGCCTCATGCATCTGGTCCACCATGACATAAAGACCCCACCGGGATTTGTGGTCTGACAGCAGCCCTACCGCATCCCAGAGGCCCGCCACAGTGCAATCGAGGAGGGGGTCAGCCAGATGCTCTGAGCCAGTGTCATTGAGGAGTACACCAACCCCTGGTCCAGCCCCAGCATCGTGGTTCCCAAGCCCAACAGGAGCATCCGGCTGTGTAACGACTTCCAGAAGTCGAACCAGGTTTTGGAATTCAACAGCTATCCCCTCCCTAGGGTCGACATCCTGTTGGAGTGACTGGGGAGGGCCCAGTTCATTTCCATCCTCGACCTGACCAAAGGTTACTGGCAGGTGGCCTTGAGCCCAGAGGCCAAACCAAAGATGACCTTCTCCACCTCCAGTGGCCACTGGCAGTACTAGGTCCTCCCATTCAGCTTGCACAGGGTGCCAGTCACTTTCTAGTGATTGATGGACATCGTCTTGAGGCCCCATCGCCAGTACACTGCGGCCTATATTGATGCTGTCATTATTCAATCCTCCACCTGCACCATCTTAGGGAGGTCTTGGGGGAGCTCCGGAAGTATGGGCTGACCGCCAACCCCAAGAAATGCTACCTGGGACTCATCATTGGCCAAGGGCTCCTGATGCCACAGGAGAAGAAGGTGGAAGCTGTGCATGAGTACCCAAGACCAAGCACCAAGAAACAGGTACGTGCCTTCTTGGGGTTGGCTCGTTATTACAGACGCTTTGTGCCCAACTCCTCCTCGATTGCCTCTCCCCTCTCAGATCTCACAAAGAAAGGCCAGACGGACCAGGTGCACTGGAGTTGGGAGACCGAGCAAGCCTTCGAGGAACTGAAACAGGTGCTGACAAGCTCCCCTCTTCTTTGAAACCCCCGACTTCAGCCTCCCCTTCATTGTTCAAATGGATGCGCCAGAGACAGGACTGGGTGCAGTCCTTTCACAGATCTCAATGAGGAGGAGCACCCTGTCCTCTACATGAGTCGAAAGCTGACCCCTGTGGAGAAGAAATAGTGGGCTGTAGAGGAGCTGAAGTACTACCTGGCTGGCCGGCCCTTCACCTTGTTAAGTGACCACGCTCCTCTACAATGGATGACCAAGGCCAAGGACATCAACGCCAGGGTGACATGGTGGTTCCTCTCCCTACAACACTATGACTTTACAGTGCAACCCCGACCGGGGGCTCAGCACGGTAATTCAGATGAGCATTTTGATGCTAGCTAAGACATCTTAAAAATAAAGTCAAGGCATTAAACATAAATATATATTAGTCAATATGGTCAATATATAACATTTTCGTTTGCATCTAAATCTCAAAAAGTGTGTGAGTAAATAATAAATATTGTGCTGTGGATTCAAGAGGATTAATTTCCTCACCACTCAGAATAAAACAATTCAGCGGGCATTAATAAATGTAACAAAAACATAGTGATTTCTGCATTAAGAATATTAATATTCTTTTAGTTAGAGAGAAGCATTCTCACTGAATGCAGTATTAATATAATATGTAAGGAATAAAGCACTAGTTTTTGGCTATACAGCAAAGTTTTTGGCTATACAGTCACTTCTTATTAAACTCCACACTGCTGAAATGAGAAAGCTTAGCTGGAAATTTTTGGTGGTGAGGTATGAAACTGTTGAG
Source organism: Pangasius djambal (assembly GCA_022985145.1). Lineage (NCBI taxonomy): Eukaryota > Metazoa > Chordata > Actinopteri > Siluriformes > Pangasiidae > Pangasius > Pangasius djambal. Next base: position 33,424,767 of record CM040976.1, on the reverse strand, counting down.
TACTGTCTCGGATTACAGACACGCTGTTACCATTTTTTTCCTTTTCACACTTAAAAACCACAGAACACTTCCTGAGAGGTCTTTTTTTGACACTTAGAGCAACCTGCTTTCGTAATGTGTAAAATAAATAAAAACTAAAATTAAAAAAAAAAACTTAAGCTTGGTTTATTTCACAAGCTTTTCAGTTCAGTACTTTGGTATAAAAATCCAGTGGGTTGCATGGTTTATAATATATGAAGTGATGACATAGAAAAAGGTTACTTTAAAAGTATCTTTCAAAAGTATTTTAATAGCTACAGTCAAATCACCTTGCAAGAACCTTGCATCACCTGTTAAATTATTTACACATCGGTTTAAAAACATATATATATTTTTTTTACACACCAGTTTTTCCTTTTTTTAAATAATAATTGATTTATGATGGTCACATCACTCTCATTTTACTCGCTGCCTTTTAAATTAATGCATCAGTCAAAACTGTCCAAATTGACCCCTAAAATCTAGTACTGCAAAAAAAAAAAAATGCTAGAAACGATCAATTTTTTAAAATGTTGGTTGCATGGATTAATATATACATATTAAAAAAACAACACTGTGGTTACAAATGTGAACACTGAAAACTGAAGTCTAGGAGTGATCAACTGAAAAAAAAAAATTACAATATGGGTTGCATGGATTAAAATATATAAACTCATGGTAAAAAGGTAAAGATTTTAAACTGAAGCTACAAAAAGCAAACCTCTGGCATTTGTCTGAACGACTATTAAATAATTGAAGGCAAGCTGCATTTTTTCTTCTTGCTACAGTCAAGTGAGAGAAAAAAAGAGAGGCTGGTGAGGGAACGATTGTTTATAGATGCTGTAGTATATATGTGAGCAGGACCTAATTATAATTAAATATACTGTATAATAATAATAATAATAATAATAATAATAATAATTTAATTTTACTTTAATTTTAAAGTAATTCTCTCAGGAGTTTTTTGGTTAGGTTACATGTTCCCTGCTGTATGCAGGATAGTTCGCAGGAAGTGGTCTGTGGCTCCTTCATGCTACACCATGAGAGCTAACTGTCACAAAGTGGACCTCCAGCTAAATGTTTTCAGTGACTTTCTGTTTCAATGTCATTTGAATAATCCTCAGGAACTGGGTGATCTCCCTTTACACCTTTATACCAAAACTAACATAGCATAAGATAATCTACGGATAAAGTAAAAACTCATAAGTGTTAACAAAGAAAAAGAAATGGAAATAAACAGTAGACATTAATTCTCAACATAATACCACCACCACCATGCTTCAATATCATGGGCTAGTGTGTGTAGAGTCATGACAGTTATGGCACAATAATCACACAAGCAAGCATGCTATTGTACTGAATATCGGCTGTAGGCATGAGGCTGCACGTAATCACAGCTGATTGTGCTGATATTCAGTACAGCAGCATGATTGTGAGTATTACTTTTATACAACAGGTCTTTAAACAAGAAATTAATATCAAGTAACAGACATTTTAGACACAACAAGGCCCAAGAGTTGTGTATTTCCATGCCAACACAGAGACCGACTGACAGCCCATAGTAAGTGTAGTAATGGTTTCGGTGTAATGAGCTATTTCTAAAACTGGAATTTTATGTAGCAAACACACACAAGTGGAGTGATACATACAGTCAAATGTCCCAGTGCTGTTATACTAAATATCAGCACTCTTGGACATCACTGGTCCAATCTAATTAGTGGACCAGAACTAACTGTTGTATAATTTTCTTTTTAAATACAAGCCCTATAAATAATCCTGGCACAAGAATTTCAGGACCTTTTTTTTTCTTTTAGAGTACTCATCCTGATATAATAACAGAATAGCTTCTCATGCAAAATTCACAAATATGACATCCTTACTAAAAAGGAAATCCAGATGTGGTTTACGCCGACAAATCCAATACAGTCAGTTAAAATGCAGCTGGAGCTCAAAATCAGAAAATACTCTATGAGAACTAGAAAAAGAACTTGTTCCAATCCTGAAGACTATACACCTACAAAGCAGACAATTCAGAGGAGGTCGTGCTTCAGGCATTTTTGTTCTCCTGAACTGCAGTTATTTCATTTTTAAATGATAAATGACAAAATGGCAGCTCAACCGCATGGTTACACATATTTATCATTGTAATTCCAATATATAGTGATCATAAATTTTTTCTCCAACTTTTTCATTCATTTCAGGGGATTACAATGAATGTGTTTGACATAATATGTTCACAAGGGGGCGCTTTCAGTTTTGAAATCGGTATGAAAACAGCAGGTTTATATCATCAGCACTACTCTTCATTCATCAAGTTACTGAGCTAAAATGTGAAAAGTTAGTTAAAAGACAAAACACATACCTTATTTTTGACTATACATTTATATATATATATAACAGTGGCACCTGTCAAGGGGTGGGATATATTAGGCATTAAGTGAACATTACCCCCATTGTTCACAAAATGGCAGGTCTTGTGGGGTGTTCCCGGTATGCAGGGGCTAGTCGTACCAAAAGTGGTCCAAGGAAGGACAACCTGTGACATTTAGCGACAGGGTCATGGGCATCCAAGGCTCATTGATTCATGTGGGGAGCGAAGCCTAGCCTGTCTGGTCTGATCCCACAGAAGAGCTACTGTAGCACAAATTGCTGAAACAGTTAATGCTGGCTATGGCAACTCCTCAATACCTAGAACTGGACTGAAAGAAGGAACACACACACACACATACTCAACACACACACTCCTCAATACCTAGAACTGGACTGAAGGAAGGAACACACATACACACATAAATATATACACACACACAACTGAGCATCCTCCATGCACATGTTTTACACATGTTTTGCACATTTTGCCACTACCATTATGTTTACACTACTTCAGCTATTTATGCCAAACTCTGTAATATTTGCACTATTGTCACTAGGTCACTTTCAACAGAACTGCGTACTGGTCGGCGTTGTAGTCATTGTACTGTCTTGTTCTGTCTTGTGCTGTCTGCACATGTTTGCACTTGTGCACTTTATGTATAATTTATGTAGTCCCCGTAGTTCTGTGTTGTTCTGTGTTTGTCTTATGTAGCACCTTGGTCCTGGAGAAACGTTGTTTCGTTTCACTATGTACTTGTATATGGCTGAAATGACAATAAACTCCACTTGACTTGACTTGACTTGACAGACAGGTGTCAGTACACACAGTGCATTGCAGCTTGCTGCGTATGGGGCTGATTAGCTGTCGACCGGTCAGAGTCCCCATGCTGACCCCTGTCCACTGCCAGAAGCACCTACAATGGTACCGTTAGCATTAGAACTGGACCATAGAGCAATGGAAGAAGGTGGCCTGGTCTGATGAATAATGTTTTCTTTTACACAATGCGGATGGCTGGGTGCGTGTGCATAGCTTATCTGGGGAAGAGATGGCACCAGAATGTACTACGGGAAGAAGTATTTCTGGAATTATCTGTTTGAAGAAACATCTAGGTAAGGGATCTAGTATACAGGTTGATGATTTTGATGATAAAATTAGTGTAATTAGTTCAGTCTCTCAAAGGGGAGTAAAACATTCTAATCATTTATTTGATACCATTATATTATTAGATACATGGTTAGTTATAAAACTGTCTGGTTTTAAATTAGTAGTCTGAATTTTATACCTGATTTTTTCAATTTTCGCATTGAAAATATTCATGAAGTCATCACTGCTATATAAAGATTGTGTGCATGTTTCTATTGTGGTCTTATTCCTAGTCAATTTTGCTACAGTATTAAATAAGAATCTAGGATTATATTTGTTATCTTCTATTAGGATGGAGAGATACATTGATCTATTAGTGCTAAGAGCTTTTGTTAGCTCAAAAGGCTCTCCTTCCATGCTATTTGAAATGCTGCCAATTTATTTTGATGCCATTTACGTTCTAGTTTTCGAGTGGTCTGATTTAATGTGCATGCGTGATCGTTATACCAGGGTGCAAGTTTTTTTTCTCTCTAATTATTTTTCTTTTAAGTGGAGCTACGTTTTCTAGTGTGTAGCAGAACTTTGATTCTAAGCATTCAGTTGCCTGGTTAAGTTCTTTGGGATCAGACGGTGATCCAATCATTGTTGATAAATCTGGGAGATTACTGATAAAACTCTGTGCAGTTGTTGAGGTGAAAGTACGTTTGACACGGTGGCGTAGCAAGGTGCATATATTATGACTAAGATACATTTTTAAATGAGATGAGGTAATGATCTGATTAGCTTCAGACTGCAGAAATGTGACTATATTTTCTATATTTAATCTGAATGTTAGTATTAAACCAAGAGTGTGACCACCACTATGGGTGGGTCCTATTACATTCTGATTAACCCCTACTGAATCTAGAATGGACACAACTGCTGTTCTCAGAGGGTCTTCTGGATTATCAAAATGAATATTAAAGTCTCCAACAATTAATGCTTTGTCTAAAGAAACAACCAGGTTAGAGATGAAATCGGCATATTCACAAAGGGATTCAGAATATGGCCCTGGGGGTCTGTAAATAATAATTAGCAGAATCGTCTGGGTAGACTTATTTTTAGTGGCTACGTATGTTATGTTGGTATAAAGAACTTAAAACGTGTTGAATTTATGACTAGGTTTTTGTGTGACACCTAGATTATCATTATAAATAACTGCAACACCTCCTCCTTTGCCAATTAGATGGGGCTGATGTATGTAACTGTATCGGGGAGGACTAGCCCTAACAGGCCAGCCTTGCCCTCAAAACTACTCAAATTATCTATAAAGCCCACATTGATTTTGGAGCACCACCTGGACATCCAGCAGTTCAGCGACCATAACCTGCTGTGAGCTACATCACCGTGCTGCATTGGGATGGGGCCATGCTACATCATCGGACATCGCCTTCGCTAATTTACACACCTCTACAATGTTACTCTTAGTAACTTCTGACAGATGAAGGCGTATATCATTAGCTCCTATATGAATAACTATCTTTGAGAACCTGTGCTTGCCTAAGACCCTAAGATTACCTGCTATGTCCAGCGCCCTGGATCCTGGTATACACCTAACTAAAGCTGCTGGTGCCCATAAAGGATTAGCTAATTTCATGTGCCTTAAGATAGAGTCTCCTATAACCAGAGCTCTTTCAGGTTTCTCAGTGGGTGCTTCACTGAGGAGAGTAAACCTGTTGGACACATGAAGCGGAGGGCAGTGGTGCTCCTGTGGGCAAGCCTTAGCTTTAGCTTTGGCTTTGCGATTATGCCGCCAACTCTTCAACCATTTGCCCCACTGTTAGGGCTCTAATGCCAGAGATGGGGGATTGCTGTCTCTGCCTAAGGCATCCAGACTTTCCCATACAGAAACTACACTGCTCTCACTCTCACTAACCCTCTCTAGTTGAGGTTGTCTCTTAGTTGATATTACTTTAGATGGCGTGGATCTGGCAAGGATGGTCTCCGCTCGCTGTCTTGACAAAAAACAAAAGCGTTCTTTGAAAAAATGAAAATACGACAGAAAGGAAAGTGAAAAATACAGCAGATGAAGACAATAGTGCAAAATTATTGATTAAAAAAGAAAGAAACAGTATAGTTTAAACATTGACGCAGGCAAGAAACTCCTGACAAATGATTACAAAACAGGAACTACACATGTGATGTTCTTTAATTAATAATGCATATGATTACTGGCAAATGCTTGTGGTGCAAGAGGAATAAAACACTTCAGGGCCTGCTGTTAGAGGAAAATAACCTCAGGGTGGTAGTAGCAAGGACTGTTCATATTCGTACCATACTTCTTTCTTTCTGTACACTTTCTTTTAAATGCACCAAAAGAAAGATGTATAGCAAGAAAAAAATATGAACAGTGTATATAGTCAGCTTTAAATAAATCTAGCAAAGACCTTTCACAATTATGGCCTTGTTTTTCCATTTAGAGTTTCTTTTTTGTGCATGTAGTCTTGCTAAACAAGAGTAAATCACAAACATGGTTTACAGCAGTTATAACATTATTAAAATGGAAAATGACATGTTTATTATCCTCTAATGCAATGAAAGTGAAGAAAAAACATCCAGCTACTGAGGATTGTTTGAATAGTTTTGACACAGAAACTGGATTTTCTTACTTGTGCCAAAATGATGCTATTTGTACACGCTGAAAGCTGGAAAATCAAACCGAGACAGGTCCTGCTCACGCATCGAGAAAACACAAACCATTTCCTGATTATTGTTCTGCATACAGCACCAAAACTGTACCTTACAATAAAGCAAAAGAAAGAATTATTGTAATATTTATAATCATATCATGGCATTCCTATGTATAGATTACAAACACTCCATTGATGTGTTAAGTTTGCAGCACCACCAACCAGTCTTGCCATATTAATATTAATAGTGTTGATGGTCAAAGAAAAAATGACACACATTTAGTTCCACAGTAACTGATGAGCTTGACGAGGTCTAACCACAATCAGGTCAGTCATCCCCACACACGTGTTTAAACAAGAGCTCTCTCAAAACCTCCACTGACACACAATGCAGTGAAGCAGCATAAAACAAGTGCAAGACTGTACGTTCATTATTTCACTATCAGGTAAATATTCTTCCTTTTTGATTTATATCATGCACAAATTTTCTACTTACAGATTCAGGCTATAAGATCAGACATTACATTATCACAACTAAACTAGCTCGATTGCATTAGTAGATTTTTTATTAGAGTGTTATTGGTAAGTGAGATGAGATTAAAAAAACTTTTTTTGATCTTGAAGGAAACCTTTGTGTCAACTTGGTCAAGAAAATTCAAACAACAATGCAAACAGCAAGCACAGGTGGATGCTTTATTACAAACTCTAAGTCATCAGACACAATTGCAAGTCTCAGATCAACAATGGAAAAAGTACTGATAATGGTCAAAGGCAAGAAATCAACACTCAGAATTTGAAAAGAAAGTTATATACCCTATATAGATGTAAACAAGTGAAATAGGAAAAAGCTTTGTTTGTGTTCAGGTGAGTGAGATAAACATGGGGAACAGTGGCTCCTGGATATTAGAGAAACACTTTTTCTTTTCTGATACCAGTGCCGATACTGGGGCCTTGAGTATGAGCCAATATCAATACTCATCTTACTGTTTTGCTTAAAAACTACTAAGCTTTATTTTTTTTTATTTATTTTAAAATTTCGTGAAGCGCTTCATAGTTAAATACTTTCACACACAAAAAAACCCTCTCATAATAAATATAATTGAAAAAATAAGGAATAAAATATAAAGTATATTTTATTATTATATAACACTTAGGTTAGGTCCACTAATTTGAGCGTGGCTGTGGGGATTTGTGTTCATTCAGCCACAAGAACATTGGTGAGGTCAGGCGCTGATGTCGGGCGCGAAGGCCTGGTGTGCAGTCTGCATTCCTGCTCATCCTAAAGGTGTTCAATGGGGTTGAGGTCAGGGCTCTGTGCAGGCCACATGAGTTCCTCCACACCAACCTTGGCAAGCCATGTCTTCATGGAACTCGATTTGTGCACAGGGGCATTGACGTGCTGGAACATGTTTGGGCCTCTTAGTTCCAGTGAAGGTAAAATTGTAATGCTACAGCACACAGAGACAAAGTTGTGTGCTTTGTGGCAACAGTTGGGGAAGACCCACATATGGGTGTGATGGTCAGGTGTCTATAGTGTATTTCACTTGCAGTGTGAACAGATCAAACAATGATGTATTTCTGCTCCCTACTTTGGGCAGCTGAGGCAGAAAATAATATATGAATAATAAATAATAACATTTGAATATGTTTTTGAGGAACAGTAAAGACACACAAAAACACTTTTGTGATGTAATGAGGCAGAGTGAATTCACCTTTTTTGTTTTATTTTTCTAAGAAAGCAGTTTGTGTCAATCAGTATTTCACCACTTCTTGTAATCTGATTTATTCCTGGGGAGGACGGGGATCTTAACAAAACCTGTGTAATATATATATATATATATATATATATATATATATATATATATATATATATATATATATATATATATATATAAAATATGAAGGGAGAATGTCGCACATAAAGTTTCATGTTGAAAAAAAAAAACATTCAATACGGTTAACATTTTGACTTAGACAGCATGCTCATGCTCATGCCATGCTCATGGCCACGCTGTCCAAATTTTCACAAAGATTAAAATTCAATAATATACATTACTAACCATTACTATACATTATTAGAGAACACTTCTTAAGTTGTTATGTCTGTTCATAGCACGAGAACCAACTCCTCATCATCATGACCCCTGTAACAGCTCCAGCTGATACCCGGCTCTCCCGATGCACAGCTTATCTGAAAGGCGAGCCCAAAGCACTGGGGGTAAGATACCTTTATCCATAAATGTCTTCATAGTAGTGCTTAATTAACATTCAATATTTTACCCTTTAATTGGTTTGTCTTTTTTTCTCCACAGACTGTGCAGATCATGATCGGAACCACGACTTTCTTGTTCAGTATCATTTTAATGGTTTCCCTTATGACAATTTTGACCAGCAGTATTGCTATTTTGGGATCACTTAATGTACGTTCTTTTTGGGCTGCACTGACAATGCTTTGCATTAGTATTCTCCCCCTTGAACCTTTCCACACTACAAAATAGAAGTAAATTAATTAGTATTATACGTAATGAATCTACAATAAATTGCCTATTATACTAAAGCATGGTGGTGGTAGCATCACGTGTCGCGTTACAATTGGCCTCGTGGCTGCTACTCTGATTAATGACCGCTTTACCCAACCACTGTTGGACTGTCTGTGCAATATTCATTTCATTTTCTTTTTAAATAATAGATTTAATGTTTCTCTACACATAGAAGAGATAGAAATCTAATTAACACACACACAAAGGTGTACAGCTGTAATTACAATTATGTCACATGGCACCTTGGTTACACAAAATCATCTAATGTGTCTTCTGATGAAAGCAAACAAAAGGCCAATGTGATACTACCACCACCATGCTTCAATAGTAGATACATGACATATAATCTCAGTGAAGTCCAATTCAGGTTGAAATTGTACATTACAAATTGTGTAAAAGTAGAGAGGGAATGAGTACTTATATATGTAACCACACAACCCTATTTTTGCTGTTTTTATATACGCCATACTTGATAAACAGTCATGTTTTTTAACAGTTTATAGTTTCTGGAGCTCTGTCGGTTGCTGCAACGAACCACCGTAATACTTCTGTGGTATGTAAACATGGCTTACTGCTAATTTCCTTAGATTTATCAATTTTTAGTTCATGAAGAGAACATCCTGGACTTGATATTACTTTTTCCTCTCTCATTAGTTGAAAGCTTCATTGATAATGAATGTGTTGAGTGCTGTGGCTGCAGCGATCACCCTCATTATGTTCTTAGTGGCCATGGTGACTAGGTCTGGGTACTGGTGTTACTATGACAAATATTATGATTGTCTGGTTTGTATCTTATTAATGTTTTTTCTTTAGCCATTGCTAATTCCCACTCATAGTTCTCAAAATTGCATGAAGGATTTTGCTCCCAGCTACTTTTTATTTATTTTTCCTTTTGTGTTGATATTTAATTTATTTATTTATTTATTGATTGGCTTTTTTATTTACTTGCTAGCCTACTAATGTAATTACTTATTTACCAACTTACTAACTTAATTACTGTTGTACTTATTTACTTATTACCCTGCTTACTAACTTACTCTGCTTACCTATTTACTTCCGTTCTATCTATCTAACTAATATACTCACGTACTAACCTACTTACTTACTTATTAACTATCTTATTAAACTAACTTACTCTTCTTACTTATTTGCTTACTTATTTTCTGTCAATATAGTGGGGTCCAAAAGTCTGAGACCACTTTGAAAATCTGGAATTTATTTTTCATTTAAAATTGGAAATAAACCAAAGGTTTCAGAATTTTCAAGTATTTAAAACAAAGAAACTAAATGTGCAGCATCTTGAATATTTAATATTCAGGAATCTACACTGTTTCTAAGTCCCTATTTTTAGACGTTAGCAAATGTGGGATATTGACCCTGTTAACTGCTTTGTACAGAAGGTCAGATTTTCCTCATGTCTAATCTCTTCTACTGACGCGTGTGTTCAGACAACACTCTGACGGAGACGATCTAAAATGGATCATGAGGTTTTGCACAAACTTGTGGAGTCCGTGCCAGCCCGAGTGCACACTGTCATTAAAGCAAAAAGGGGATGTACCAAATACTAAGAAATTCTGAAATTCATATAAATATTTCAAAGATTTGACTTTTCACTCAAGTTGTTCTCAATAATATCATTTGTAATGAAAAATGTTGTATCAAATTAGAAAAGAATGCATTTTCACTAGTGCTCTCAGACTTTTGGACCCCATTGTAACTAACTGACTTATTTACTTACTTCACTAACTTCCTTATTTATTTTCTTGTTTATTTGTTCATGTACTTATTTATTTACTTACTTTGTTGGTTTATTTGTTTGGCCAGGGGAGTGGAATCTATGGAGTGCTGCTGGTTTTCTCTCTGCTTGAGCTCATCATTTCTATCTGCACTTCTGCATTCGCCTGTAAAGCCACCTGCTGCACTGAAACTACAGTGAGTGGCATTTATAAACTATTTAAATCTAGTTTTCTTTTTAATCAGTCAATATCACAGAGTCTGAGAATGCAAACACAGAGGCTCCTGCTGTCTGTGAAATGAGCTGGCTTGTTGCAGGTAAGTATAATTGAATAGAATTGAAAGCAAGAAGGTGAAGAAACAAGTTTTTTTTTTTTCTTGGAGTTGGAGCAGGGCAGATCTAAGACACCCTCAGAAAAGTAAAACTGAAAATCACCACGTTTCTTGAAAAGTTTTATTTCTCCTTTTAGTAAAATAGCATCCTAGAGTGTTCAAAAAGTTTTACTTGTTTACTTTAATCACACTTGGCCATTATCAGAGTTGATTTAAGTGTACACATATGATTTAATCTTGAAATTGTGCGCATCGACATTCAGACTTACAGACTGTAACTACAGACGTAATTGCTATTCAGAAGTTTCAGAACATGACAGTGACGCACGTGGGGGTGGAGTTTACCTAAAACAGAGGCGTGTCTCAGTTATGCATGAATCTGATTTTAAACTTAAGCGCAATTTTCTTGCATGACATTAGCTCGAGTGAGGAGCAGGATTAAGTCCAGCACCACTGTCTGACAGTTGGATGTGATTACAATGTGTCACACTGAAATTTATGTTTTGGGTTTAAATACACTAAAAAAAAGTTTTCTTTCCCCATACAGAGGGCATCGGAAGAGACTGACCTTAATCAGAGATATTTTTATCAAGGACTTTATCAAGGTTTATATCAAGGACTGAGGTTTTATGAATAAAATTATGAATGAGCTTTAAGTGCAGGAGAAAAGTGCTCAGTCAGCTTATCCTTCAAACCACTGGAATATGAACCCAGTAGAGCATATTCTGAATACTAGGAACTTTACCTGGCTAAGTATTGATGTAATGTTTGGGCTAAAGTCACAGACTCTGAATATGACCCATTATTGCTTATTAAAGTGTACTGGACCAAATTGTAAATGATATTTGTATCCTGATACATATATATTTGTTTTGTTCATTTTATTACATATTTCTGTTACAGCCCATGAATTCACCGCCGATGTACAATCCTGCATTCTATAACCCACAGGTGCCAAATCGGATTGTAGTTACCTACAATGTTTGAATTTTAATTCAGCTAATTTCTTAAACATTGTGTACTTTTGCAGTCAAATCCTGCTTCTTGATGTCTCTGTACTGTTTAAGCTTCACATTGTGTATCACGTTTATAATAGTTACCTGTGAATAAATTAGTGTTACTTCTGAAAGAAAGAAAAAAATTGCCGAGGTACAAACGTAATCCTGACTTTTTCTCTTTTATCATTATTTTATTCTGTTTCTTATGCATGAATCTATAAGTGTGTGTGGTTTTATAGTCACACCACAGCGCTTTCCTTCTCTTTTCTACTGGCAGCTTAATACAAAAGAAAAAAGAAATAAATGTACACCACAATACTGTTGAATTGTGCATTGTGATTGGTCAGAAGGTGTTGATTAATTTTTTAACAGCAGCTCTGACAGAAGAGCAGGTTTATATTAATGCGCTCGTTCTGATGCGTTATCGTGTCTGTAGTAACAGCTCATTCACAGGTTAAGCACTGAAGTACTCTTTCACTCTTTATTTGTACTAGCATTGATTGAGAATAGGTGAGTGTTAGAAACAAGAGTCAGGAGTGATGTGATGCTGGTGACATGTAGAAAGGGTAATGAAACAGGTGGCAAAGTCCGAACAAATTGGGGACTGTTGATCTCAAAGTGCAGTGGCCCACTGTAGAGATGGGATGGAGAGCAGAATCATCACACTGGCCACTCAAGAGCAGTGAGTTGGGAACCGGGCTACCTGAAGTTCCATCACCAAGCAGCACTGGTTCAGGACAGATCTGAAGAGCAGTCGACTCACTGGGGAAAAGGTAGAGCTATGCTCAGTATCGGGGCTGTATGTTTCTGGCTGGTTCGGTTGGTGGTGTGGCCGCGACTTTAGTGCATTGTGTTCATAGACCTTGAAGCACCTCCATCAACTGAGCTACTGAAGCTTCCAGGCATCGCAGTTGCTCATTGCACCCTGAGGAGCACACACTGCTGTGAGAGAGCTTTCTGCATGCATTCTTCATCTTCTCCTACTGTGCTCACTTTATTGCCTGAAACCTGCTGTCATACACCCCAGTGAATTCAAGAGCGCATACGCAGGGAGATTCAGGGTGAAACAAAAAGATGTTTTATTAAGCACAAAACATGAAAAGAAAAGCCATTGGGGGGGTTAGGGTTAGGGTAAACAGAAGAAATCTAAGGTATGCACTCAATAAGTAGAAAGCCAGTCACTAGAATAAACTCAAATACTCAACTCAAATACACACTCAGCAAGTAGAAACAAAAGTAGTCCAAAAAAAAAAAAAAAAGTCCTCCAAAACAAACCACAAAACTTGAGAAAAACCTCAGGAGAAAACGCAAGTCTAGAAAGGACATGTTTAAGCACTGAAGTGCTCTCTTTTTTTCTGTTTATACTTGCACTGACTGAGAATATGTGAGTGCTAGAAATAAGACAGGCGTGATGCTTGCGTTGTCTAGAGAGGGTCGGCTGTGCGCTACGGCTCCCCCTGCTGGCTGACAATGTGACAGCAGTTTCTCAGTAACACGACCTGCATGTTTGTTTTTTTTTTGGTCTTCTAAACTTCAAGAGAGAGAAAAAAAAGTGAGGCTGGTGAGGGAACAGCTGTTTATAGCGGCTATAACATAAGTGAGAACAGCAACTGACTTGTTTCACTGACATTCAGCAACATTAAGTGTAACAATAAATGGACAAAAAGTATGATGTTCTTTAAATAAAAAATTGTGACTGTTGACAAATCACTCCGAGGAATAAAATAGCTTGGGGCATGCTGTTATAGGAAAATAATCAGCTTCAAGATGGTAACAGTAAGGGTTGTGGATGATACAAAGATTATGTTCCTTTCTGCCATGCTTCTTTCTTTTAAAATCTAATCAGTTTAAAATAAATCTAAAATGTAAAATAAATCTGTGGTCTTTTTTACTCATCCTGACATGGGAGCTGGAGGTCAAGATCAGGATTATCTGAGAACTACAACAAGAAAACTCTGCAAAGAAACGAAACTTATACTAAAGAGTATACACGTCTGGAAGTATTTTCCAGACAAATTTCAAAAGCAGTTGCAAATTTCCACTAAAGAAATGAGAATAAAGGGAAACATCCTTTCACTGAGGACATTCTGAATGACACTGAAACAGAAAGTCTGAATTTTCTTACTCATATCAAAAGGATGCTCTTTATACACATCAAAACCATTTAGCTGATAAACCGCATCGTTCCACAGAACCTGCTCATGCTGTAGCATCAGGAAACCGCAAACCCCAAACCGCTACCTTGCCTAAAATAAAGCTGGAAATATGCAAATTTTAATTATTAGGGTCTTCATTTTCTCTTAGACCTGTTAGTCCCAAAAATGATATTTTTCCAGGTATATTAGATATAATTACAGGTTTATTCTGACTGGCTTTTATATGTCTAACAAACGCAAAAGTCCTAGCCACAGTGTACTTTTGTCGACTAAAGAGTCCACAGCCCCACCCTTTTGTTGTTTACTGGTTCTCAGAAGTGATGTTTGTGAAATCACAGGGCAAAACTTTCCTGGACAAAGTTAAAGTGACCACAACCAGAACCAAATGACCGTCTTTTACGTCTCGAGTCTTTTCAGTGATATAGATATTTTTTTTTTTTGTCTTTTTCGTGACTTAGACTTTTTGTTTCCTGTATTGTGACACAAGGGGTCAATGCTACAGTTAACCTGAAAAAGTTGGCTTGAATAAATTAGTTGAAAAGCTAGAGAATTATGAAATTAGCTAAAGTTATGTAATTAAATAAACATTGCCCATCATCTGATCATCTCTGCAGGAAAACAACAAGATGTTGTCAGTGTGCCAAGACAGAAACGGCCAGACTACCACATAAACAATTTATCTACCAATCAAATATCATTATCACTCATCACATAAAATATCATGTCCTTTGAGGAGATTGTTAACAAAACTATTGTTAACCTGTAACGTCATAATAACATTGTTCTACTAAAGATGATGGGTTTGTTCAAGTCTAACCACAATCAGGTGAGTCAGCCACATACACATGTTTGAGCAGATAAAAAGAACGTTCTGAAACCCTCCACTGGCTCACAAGCCAAACGCCAAGCCAAGCGTCAAAAACACAAGCAACGTCTTTCATCAGGTAAATATTCGTGTGTGTCTTTTTTTATTAATTTCATAGATCCGTGTTATAATATCTAACAAAACTAGTTAGATTGTATTAAAAGATTTTAATTATAGCGTTAATAGTAAATGAGACAAGACAACTTTTTTTGATCTCAAAAGAAATTTTTGTGCCAACTTGCTCCAAACAAAACAAACGATAACGATCAGATTTGTTTAATATATAGATATTGTCATGGATTCTGAGGCAGGAGGACATAAGTGCAAGTGAAATCTTTAGCAACGAATTCAGATCATCAGGCACAATCAAAAGGCTCAAATAATAATAATAATAATAATAATAATAATAATAATAAAACTAATGGAAAATGGAAGAAATAGTGCACATAAGCAGTTCAGGTTTGAATGAAAATAGGAAACCGGTGCTAGTTTTCATGCGAGTGAGACAGATGTAAAGTCCATGCAGGATCTGGAGCAGATTGAGGATGTGACAGTAAATGTAATATATGTTAAATAGAATGATATGCCAGCAGATTAATGTTACGTAGTTTAAGGCTTAACCTTTTGTGTTCTGTTTGCAACCTGTACAGTTTACAGCTCATATTGACCTTAAGGAGCTGAGACAAGCAAATATTTATTTGAATAATAATATTTCAATACATTTTTGTGAAAAGCACTTTTGTGAGGTTTCGTAGTCTGTTTTAATCTCAGGGGGAAAAAAAAAGGAAAATACCTGAATGTAATTTTTCATGTTCAAGAGAGAAAATTAGCCATGATGACAATTTCTTTTAGTATGGTTCCATTTTAGGCTCAAATAAACAGCCATTTTGACCCAAATGGAGCAGAAGGTTTAATATGAAAATAAAGCCGTGCTCATTCTCAACCATATTTCCACCTTTGGTTTACTCCACACTGCAAAAAAAAAAAAAAATCTTAGCATGTAAAAATATTTGGAATATAGTCAAATGTACTTCCTATTATAAGATTTTAATAAACCAACTACATGATTATCAAACGAGTCTTTACTAATTTCAACCTTGAAATCTTACTGTGTTGTTCTATTGGCATACAAGAAAGAAGAAAATTCTAGAAAATCTGTCAAAAGAATAAGAAAATGTAAAGCTTAGAATATGTAAAGCAGGCTAAGTTTTCATTTTTACAGTACATAATAAGATTAACAGAAATAAACGTGATTATTACCCTGTGATTACCCTTCATAATAAATATTACTGCTTAGAGAACACTTCTTAAGGTTGTTATGTCTGTTCGTAGCACGAGAACCAACTCCTCATCATCATGACCCCTGTAACAGCTCCAGCTGATACCCGGCTCTCCCGATGCACAGCTTATCTGAAAGGCGAGCCCAAAGCATTGGGGGTAAGATACCTTTATCCAAAAATGTCTTCATAGTAGTGCTTAATTAACATTAAATATTTGACCTTTTAATTGGTTTGTCTCTTTTTCTCCACAGACTGTGCAGATCATGATCGGAACCACGACTTTATTGTTCGGTATCATTTTAACCTCGCTTGCTCTTACACCAGGGATCATCAGTGGTATTGCTCTGTGGGGATCGCTTATCGTACGTTCTGTTTGGGCTGCATTTACAGCACCTTACTTTCTACATTACAACTCAGAAATGACTCAACTTGGTATTATATATAATGACGCTACAAAAAATAGCGTCATGTTAAGTGGTACCCTTGGCCTCTTGGCTGCATCTCTCATTTAATGCCTTCTTTACCCATTCACTTTTGGACCTTTTTTAAATTTGGAAATTATATGCTGTTTTTTTTTGTTTTTTTTTTAATGTTGCTCCAAACGATGTTCAAAGTTTAGTATATTTTTTATACCAAAAGCCTGATAGATACTTTTCCAGAACTTGTTTTAATGGTTTTCATGATTCTATTTGTTTCAATATGTTCTCTTACAAACTCTTCTACCAGGAACATGTGTATTTATATTGAGGTTTCACTTTAATTGCACAAATTTAACTACAGTACCTGTTGAATTGTGATGTCTAAAGATAACTAGACTTAATACTTAATACTTCTTTTAAGCTTAATACTTGTTTTGTAAATAAATTTACAGCTGAGTTTCTTTACTATACTGGCACAGAAACAACCAAGATGACAAGGGTAACTCTCAACGTGACATTACCACTATCATGCTTCTTTCAATACCTGGTTGTAAGACTACAAAATATGGGAAAGTTTATGGGGAATAAATACTTATGCAAGTCACTGTACAGCCCTATTTTCACTGCTTTTTTTATTAGTATTTGATAAACAATTGTGTTTCTTTCTTTAAAACAGTTTATAAGTTCTGGTGCTCTGTCGGTTGCTGCAGCAAACCACTATAGTTCCTGTGTGGTATGTAAACATGGCCTACTCGTAATTTCCATTTAATTTTTTTTTGTTATTTTTAGTGGGATGAATGGAAACATCCAGTCACTGATGAATATTTGAATTAATAAGAAAACAGAAACAAAGTCAAAATGATCTCACTTTTAGCTGGAAAACCACACTGTGACAGCTACTGCTCATGGTGTAGCATAAACCACTTCCTGCGAACTGTCCTACATACAGTGATATATGGGTAAACTTACAACAAAAAAAAAAAAAAGAAAGAAAGAAAATAGGTTGAAAAATACGCACACATTCGCAAGACAAGTTTAAAGTGAAGTTTAATGATAGAGTGTCTATCCTGTAATAAGTTATTGTTATCCGTTTCCTCTCTCGTTAGGTGAAAGCCTCGTTGGGAATGAATGTGTTCAGTGCTGTGGCTGCAGGTCTCGCCGTCATTCTGTTCTCAGTGGACATGGCGTTTGGGTTTATATTCATTCCCTGGTGTCGCAGCTATAACTATGGCTACTATAACTCTGACCGACATAACTCTGACCGCTATTACTCTGACCGTTACTCCGGATGTGATCATACCTTTCTGTCTATGGTTTGTATCTCACGAATGAAACAAACTCATTCTTTTCAGTCATTGCTAGATCCTACTCGTTAGCTAGGTCACCAAATCAAATGATGTTTTTTTCGCTCTTGCATTCCCAGCTACAGATATGCTGACTTTTTATTTTGTTTAATTTAAGATGTAATTAAATATTTGTATTTCCTTTTATTTAAAAATATATATAAAAGTGTTTTTAATTTAAATATTATTTATATTTATAATATATAACTATTTTAAAAATACTTATTAAATACAAAACTACTTACTTTTTACATTTACTTACTTACTTACTTACATATTTGTTTGGGCCAGTGGCATGGAATCTATGGAGTGCTGGTGGTTTTCTCTCTGCTTGAGTTCATCATTTCTATCTGCACTTCTGCATTCGCCTGTAAAGCCACCTGCTGCACTGAAACGACAGTGAGTCAGTTTTTTTTATGTCTTTTTAATTTAATCAAGACCACAGAGTTTGAGAACCCAAACACAGAGGCTAATGTCATGTGTGCAATTAGTGGTCATGTTGCAAGTGAGTTCAAAGAATAACTGCGTGCAAAGAATGTAAAGAAACAAGAATGAAGTTTTCAGAGAAAAAACTGAAACTCATTGCACATGTGTGAAAGTACACATCAAGAACTGTTTAAAACACAATGTGATCTGATCAGGAAAAAAAACCCACAAATAACACCTAACACCAAAATAAAATAAAAAACGCTCATTCAGTCTTTATTTTGGGAAGAAACTTTCATAAATCACACTGCGGCTGATAAATTGGTCTAATTGCACTGACTCTGCCTAAAGTTTTAAACTTCATTATGTAGAAAGACGGTAAATTGCAGGTTCATTAATGCATGTTATTTTGCTCATTTGAAAGACACAGCCCTCTGTAGATACTGTTAGCAAATCAGCGTTTTCTTCTGCATACCTTAGTAAGGTATCATTCTACTGTGTGTTTAAGAAGTTTTACTTATTTACTTTAATCTCATTAGGCTGTATTTAGAGTCCTATTAGGCATACGCACAGATGTAACTACAGATTTAAGTACTATTCAGAAGTTATGTTAAAAATTACGCATGTGGAGGTGGAGTTTGTCTAAAATAGAGGTGTGTGTCAGTTACAATCGATTCTGGCCTGGGACATAACCGCATTTTCTCTTGTGATATCATGTAGCGAATGAGTTCTCAGTCAGCTTATTCTTCAAAACATGAGCATGTTTTCTTCACAGGAGAGCGCATTGAATTAACACAAACATTTGTATTATTATATTTACTCAAACGTGCACATTAAAATCATAATGAAATCATTTGTGATTTGCATAATCACCCAGATAACTGACTCAAGAATGTGCTTAACCCGATTCTGAATACGAGAAACTTTTCCCATCTAAATATTGACTCAGATTCAAGTTACCGTCCCTTATTACTTAAAGTGTACTTAACCAAGTTGTGAATTATATTTGTGGCCTTCACAGCTGATGTATTCACAGCCGATGAGTTCACAGCTGATGTATTCACAGCCGATGAGTTCACAGCCGATGAATTCACAGCCGATGTACAATCCTGCGTTCTGCAACCCACAGGTTCCTCTTCAGTCATCTGTAGTCACCTACAACAATGTTTAAATTATGGCTCAGTTATTTTCTGAAACTTGGTGTACTTTTGCAGTCAAATCCTGCTTCTCTGTACTGTTGCTTCACAGTGGTTATCACATGTCTATAAATAACCTCTGAATAAATTAGCATTATGTAATGATTACTTTTTTCTTTTTTTTAACCTGTATGATTAGCGTTAATAAACTTTGACATACACAACCGAATGATGTGTCAATCCATTGTGTATAAAATAGAAATATTTGAGTCACACCACAGAGTTCTGGTTGGTCAGAAGGTGTTTTCTATAACAGCAGCTCTGACATTAGTGCAGCTGCACATTTTTATATATTGCATTTCATTGGCTCTGTACTTGTACTCTGCACAATGACAATAAAGTTGAATTTAATCTAATCCCATCTAAAATTAATGTGCTAAGGCAAACACTCTAAATATAAACTGATTAAAAAAATCATTGATAAGATGAACTTTTATTGTATGGAGATGTTAAGTTAACATTTATGGAAGGAGTCTCCAGTGTCAGAGGTAAAGCTATAGGTTTCATGGCAAGATAATAAGCTGGGTGTTTTTTTGTTTAATTAACTTCAAGAGAGAGAAAAAAAGAAGCTGGTAAGGGAACGACTGTTGGAAATAAAAAAAAAAGAAGAAGAATGAAAGATCTTTAATTTTGTTCCTTTGGTGTTGAAATTCAGATGTTTCAAATATTTCAGAGGGGTGAACGTGTTCAGGTCACAGGGCTGAATGAAGACAATAAAATGTACTTTACATACAGCTGTACAGAAGAGAAATAAAACATGCTCCTCTCCACTGCAACCCTTACTCCATCCAAGCTAACTAATGCAGCTAGCTAATGCGCTTCACTTACAGTCAACTAGTTTACTCATTTCATTATCAATATTGTTATTAATGAGCACAAAAAAACATCATCATCGGCTTTAAAAAATCCTTGCATTGATCTTGTAGATGATGACGGAGGTTCGGCCGAAGATAAATAGTGAGGGGAAGTCCACAAGGACATCATAAGAACAGCACTGGAGCACGGAGGTGGTTATTTTTCCACGTGTTTAAAATTAGAAGCTTGTATTCCCTCACAAGGACATTTCTGACCTTTAATACAAGCCAGACAATAGCATATGTGAGCTCACCATCTTTTAGATGAGCTGAGCGACTCTCGAGTCCTCTCGAGTCCTCTGCTAATCTAAAGCTATTCTCCTGTGGAAACAGATCAGTATCGGGTTAAAAAACCTTTCATTTCAGTCATCTAAATTATTTAAGCAGGAAAAATGGGGGGGGCAAAACAGTCAATAATCTCTCCTGTACACAAGCAGAGGAGGAATGATCTTTATCCCGGCACTGGGGTAGACACTTTAGGAAGCGATTACTCTTCATTTCCAGCCTTCGTGAGTTTTATAGGAGTTTCATGTTACTAATTTCTTGTGTAATTGGTCACATGCTTGTGGTTTTGCGATTCGCTATAATCCATTTAAATCTAGACAAAACGATTTCCAAATCTGACCTTACATGAAATTTAAGGGCATTTTCACATCTGGCTCTTTTCAAGGGTTTGTTGTCCCTTGTTCAGTTCGTTTAGACATATATGAACACAGCAATCACTCTCAGATCCTCACCAAAACAATCGGTCTGAGACCACCTGAACGAGGTGGTCTCGGCCCGGTTGTCAATGAACTCTGGAGCAGTTCACTTGTGGTGAGAAAGCAGTCCGACCAACGAACCAACCTGTATAGCAATGCATGAAGGGAACCGCATTATGTAAATAGCGTGTTTGTTTTGCTAATGGCTTGCAGCATGAATCGTGGTTTAACTTGGCCAAAGACGAGGTAAAATGCCTCATTTGGTCTGACGAACATATTTCTGAACAACTTTCAAAAACACATAAAAACACCAAGGTTTACAAGGTGTTTAGCAAGCGTCTCAAGGAGATGGGCTTTATTCACTCCGTGAAACATCGATTCTTGCTCAAACTGAAAAATTATAATAACTACAGCTAAAAAGAAAGCCACAATAAGCTCGGGAACTGCTGTCTACCCATCTTGATGGATGACCGCTATGAGTGGAACCCTGGAACATAAACAGGCGTATTCTGACCAATGAGAGGACAGTTTACTCACATGTGACTTGGATAAACACATTTTAGTATGCTTTGAAATGTTGCCTTGTGAAAGCGAACTGCGCTAGGGAGAAAATGCAACATCGTAACAAATTAAGTCCCTGTTTCAGAGCAAAGCACAGATCTACAGATCTACAGGTCTGGAAACACCCTAAATTGCATTTCATTTGTAGAATGCTATAATTAAACCTATGAGCATTAGCCCTGCCCTTTGTCCTAACCGTAACCATGTACAACTTTAACATACGAGTTGATCCATACAAATATTTACTCATATCAAATATTGACCGGATATATTCTCAGGGTTCTGTTACAAAAACAAACTTTACAATTTGCCACAATTTGCTCCGTGGCACATTTGAATTCTCAGCAGAGTAATAATTAAGCCCAGTAATAATTGTGGGTAATTAACCTCTAACACTGCTCCGGTTCATGTATTCACTGTATTTGGGTAATTTATTATTCGAGTGATGGGGCTTCATTGTTAGGCAACAAAGCATCAGAAAACAACACTTTAACAAAGTTCACTCACATTAATATCCTCTGTAAGCAAGCATCCCCCCCCCCCCATTCCCACACCTACATCCTCTTGCTTTTATACATATAAGCAACTAGGTTCTCAAGAATTTACACCATATTTATGCTTTTACTGGCTAATGCATCATTTATTTTCTCAAAAATGTCTCACTCTGTGTTTTTTGGGTGTTAACTGTTTTCGAAAAAAATTCATAAGGGTAAGCAGAAATATTTGTTTATTTAGTGCACGCAATCCTTAATATGGATGTTTCTTCCAATTTTTGTCAGGAGGGGGCTCTGGTTAGCTTTGATAGCTTAAAGCAGCTGACGAGATGAGAGAGGACGATAGTGTCGAATGAAGACGAATGCTTTAAGCCGAGGTTTAAAGGAAGAGAGAGAAAATATTCACAGCGAGACAGAGGCTGTTATACAGATCATGTAGGAGTGTAGTATTAGAGAAAGTCTGAAAAAGTAGGAGTGCGAGAGGAGAGAGAAATACATGATTTAAAGATCAAAAGAAACAGTTTGTATTTTATATGATATGTAACAGAAGATCAGGGTTACAGATAAATAACAATGATGGCAATATATGCTGAAAATTTACACTCCAGCAATTTGAGCATACTGAAAATTAGCCCTTTAACTTTTTCTGGAATACAAATTAGATGGGAAATAAAACACTCAAAGTGAGAATTTATAGTGATCAATTTAAGAGCTTCTTTGTAATAAAATATTTGGAGTGCGCCAAAGGATAGCAGAGAATGCAAAAGAGTAATCCAAGAACAGGTCGAGTAGAATGAGGCCAAGAGGCGGGTAAACAACAAAGACAATCATGCTCAAAATGTATAAAGAAATTGGCAAGACTTCGTAAAGAATAAATGAACCTGGTGTGTTTATACACCTCAGGGAGTTTTTCCTTGCCACTGCCACCTCTGACTTGCGCATTAGAGATAAATTTAAATTAAACTTTTATATCCGGATTCCTATAAAGCTGCTTTGTGACAATGTCCACTGTTAAAAGTGCTATACAAATAAAATTGAATCAGGAAGTGAACCAGACATGATTCACAGAACTCTTGGGACCTCTGTAAAGTTCTAAAGTGGTGTTACAGGTGATATCAATGAGTGATATGGACAAGGTTGCCAGAAATCCATCAAATCCATCTTGTATCTAGTTGTTTTATGCACTATGAACAAAACTGAACAGAGAGTTGGACAGACTAAAGCACTGCTGCATTGCTCTCTTTAGATAGAGATGAAGTGATGGATAAATCCCCTTGCACCACTATCAGCAAGGCATTATGGGTAATGCAGGAAACCATTAAACAAAGTGAAAAACGTATATTTGAGAGCGTAAGATAGAGAGAGAGAGGCTGTGTGTGTATGTTCATCTGTGACCAGCACTTCTTGCTGGGAAGCATAGCAACTCAATATGGCTGCGCGTGTGATAGTTTACCACACTGACTCGGCATGAAGGTGTACAGTTCAGTGAGTGTGAAGGAGTGCTGCCTGGCTGAAGTGAATGCGGTAGAACACAAGATCATCATTGCTGCTTCACATGTGAACAGCACTATTGATATGTTCTTAAAAACAATCGAGAAGACAAACAAAATTGTGCAAAATGGAGTTGTGATCTAAGGTTTATTTACACATGAGCTTCCACTGAGTACTTCAGTAAAAAAGTCATAGTGTCTAGCATATTGCTGTTTGTTAAGGATGAAATGATTGCACAAGAGCTCTCTTGTTATGGAAAACTGGTTTCCCCCATAAGAAAATTCCAATTTACTTATAATCAATAATGACAATGAATCAGTATTTATTCAGTAATGTAGCATATTACATGATTTAAGCAAATGATTATCACTGCTAATAGTTGAACATATATTCACATTAAGAATGTACTAACTGTTGAACTTCTGTATTGTTTGACTCAAGACAAGATGAACTTTTCGTTTTATGTTATTTTACTTATTACACTGTTGGAGTCCCTGGAGGACTAGTGGTTAGGCCTCAGTGCTCTCACCACCGTGGCCCGTGTTTGATTCCTGGCCTGGGAACCACCAGTGCGCTCTCAGTACACGTCCCAGTGCCAGGAAGGGCATCCGGCATAAAAACTGTGCCGAATCAAATATGCAGAGCAATGTTCTGCTGTGGCGACCCGTAATGGGAGCAGCCGAAAGAGGAACAACTTATAACACTGTTGATGATACATTTAGGACAGGATGACCCAGACTTCATCCTGTTGTTGTTCCATTTATGATATACCACCATTAGTTAATCAGCTTGTGTCTTTTAGGAGACTGGGTTTTGTGGTGCTTAATAACTGTCACAAACACAGGAACGAGAAGACTCAAAAGCAGAACACAGACAATGGGGCTGAAGGTACAACAGGTTTTACTGGAAGTTAGGGGAAGCAGGGGTGTATGTGAAAGTAGATGGTGAACAGAGTCTGTGGGCCAGAATTCAAACTCGGGGTGTTTGTCTGAGAGGTGAACACTCAGCTGAAGCACTGCAGGAAAGGGGTAGCAAGGCAGAGTGGGAGCAGGCTTGAGTGCTGGACTTGGCCAGGGCTTGAACTTGGGGAGGTGGTGTGGGAGAAGAATGCATTGTTGGGGAACCGTAGCCAGGCTGCGCGAAGCAGGAAGTAGTTGACGACAGGCAGGTGAAGTCATGATACTCACTGGGAGCTGACCTTTGTCAGGACGGGCCCGGTGGAACTCTCGGACTATAGAGGGGTCCAGAATGAAGGACTGGGGCACCCAGGTACTGCAAACCCCTGCCCACGCGGCATACATCCAGCAGCCTCAGGACAGTGTAAACCGGGTGTTTATCCACGACCCAGGAGGAGAGCTTCTTGGAATCAGTTTTGAGGGAAATGTTTTTGGAGGAGAGCTATACCTGTTGCCCTGGCTGATAGTTGGGCTCTGGAGTGCAACAGCGGTCCGACAGGTACCGGTTGTGGTCAGCGGAGCAAAGCAGGGTGGCACAAGTCTCTCTCCACACTTCGTGGCATCGATGATGTGAACCCAAGGAGCACTCAAAAGGGGACCTACCAGTTTTGGTGCTGGTCAGGGAGTTGGGGATTCAATCCATGGCAGTTGGGTAGACAAGGCCAAGGTGTCGCCCCTCAGTAGTCCCATGATGTAGGTGATCTTGGCATTGAGGAGTTGGTTAAGGGGCGGTAGGCAAAGACGAGGGAGGGGAAAACATAGGGAAATAAATGGAAAATGGAGAAACACAGAAAACCAGCCTCACCCATTACAAATAACAGTACTGATGAGCTTATGTTAATGCAAAATGGAACATTTTCAGATGTGCAGGTTTACCGCTTGAAAGCAATGGAGACCAAGCCAAAGACATACTGTCAGGAGAAAAAATTTAGACTGCTTAGCCCTTCTCTTGTAGGAATTGTTTTTTTTAACTATTAAATCATTCCTAGTTTATTATCTAGGAATGAGTAAAATCACAATGGTAAAACTAAACATGGTGCAATGTACTATGGTGCTAGGGACTGTCAGAACAGCATGGCTTTGTAGGCACTAGTGATACAGGGACACAGATATCTCCTCTGACTGGGTGAGTGAGTGGAAAGGGCTTACTGTTTTAAGTCATAATGCTTCACTTAGTGGTGATGTTTACGGACAGTAGAAGGCTGGGGACTGGATAATACTCTGTTTTTAATGGACTCAAAGAAACTGGACCTAACTGGATTACCCACTTTCTATCAAGGACTTTTTTAAGGTTTTTAACTACTTCAGAGTGCAGCCGGAGGAATGTACGTCACTTTGCTGGCTCCTTGAGGAACGCCTGGTGTGCTCTAGTTTCCACAGGGATTATGACACTGATTAAGGACTGTCAAAAGTCGAAGTCTCTCTCTCTCTCTGTCTCTCTCTCTCTCCATTCTTTCTCCCCATCTGTCTCTCTTTCGATCTCTCTCCCTCTCCGTCTCCTTCTCTCTTTACCTCTCTCTTCCCATCTCTCTCCATCTCTCGCTCTCTCCTCATTTCTCTCGCTCTTCCCATCTCTCTCTCTACATCTCTCTCTCTCTCTTTTGATCTCCCTCTCTCTCCATCTCTTTACCTCTCTCTCTCTCTCTGTCTCTCGCCCTCTCCTCATTTCTCTCTTTATCTCTCTCTCTTCCCCATATCTCTCTCTCTCTCTCTCTCTCTCACACACACACACACACACCTCATTAAGCGTTCTTTGTGTGTGCCGAGACCAGACCAGATTATCCATTGTTCAAATCCGTCAATCAAATTCCATTCCAGCTGTCATTAAAAGGTAACATTTCTTGAGTGTGGAGGAGGTGAGTTTTCTTTTTTTCCTTCTTTTATAATCTAAAGAGCGAAGCGGGAGTAGGTATGTGAGAAATGTTCATAGAAGTCTGTATTACTGCTATGGATACAATTTCACAAAAGTGTACAATATTTCAAGTGGAAATTGGAGAGAACCAAAGAAAGCATGTGGGAGAAAGTGAATTTTAACAAGGCCTTAATGTGCAGTCTAAATTTTACATGAGGAATGACAATGGCAAACAGAACTGAGCTGCAAAATATAGAAAACCACATTTGCATGGGGTTTTGCACACACTTAAATATCTAGTCATCACCAGTATTTGCTTTCTGCTGAAGTTTAATATGTTAGGGAGAACAAACGACCCTTTCTTACACACAGTGATTCAAAATTTCTTTTTATTATGACTGTTTCAAAAACACTTTGCCATAAGCCAAAGCTGGCAGGCATGTTTAGCAAAGGAAAGTCCATGATCATCATATAAACAGGCAGACAGAGATATCAGAACTAGGGAACAATAATGATGAGTTGCTCATGTCACATCACTTGTTGGTGTGTAGCGACTGCTCCTGTTGTGTCATGCGGATGTGACGTGTCCAATTATTTTTTAATGAGAAATGATAATGGAGATATATAGCATCTAAAGCTATACAAGAAAAACTTAACTGAAATACCACACTAATCAGTGTGAAAATTGGTTGTTTGATTTACCTGTATATTTGCACTAGCCTCATTCCCAGATTGGATTAGCAAAGCAAGCTAACTTTATGAGCTACATACACTCAGCAGAGGCTCTAATAATCGCTACTTCCTTTCAAGGTCTATTTTTCTTCATAATGTCTCTATACACATTTAATGAGAGGTTGACAGGATAAGATGAAACTGCATTTATTAGGTTTTGTAACATTTTTGTGCATTAAACAGTAACTAATTTCAGGTAGGACCTGAAGTTGTGAGGAGGAAACTGAAGAAGCGTTGGCCCACATGAGCCACAGTATTGGTCAGAGGAATCATTTGGATTTGTCACTTCTTTACAGCATCATTCTTAAGTTGTGTAGAGTTGAAAAAAAACTCAATTTAAATGCCACTGCCGTTAAAATCATGACTCCAGGTTACATACAAAATGAACACCCACTACATGAGTGAATGAAGTCCGGAAAAAAAAAAAAGAAAGTGTAAAAACAACCGTAGAAAATAAGTTCTAACATGCGCTAAACTAAGCAAAAGGATATTTAATCGATAGATTAATGAGTCTTAATGAGACTAAATAATGAGGAATTGGTGTCAGTAATGGCAAGACTGTAGCTACAGGGGAGTAAAGCAAACAAGAAGGTTCTGTAACATCAGGATTCAACCATATTAAGCCACATAAATAACCAATAAAATCTATTACATGTGCATTTATACAATTTGGCAGATCCTTTTATCCAGTGTGACTTACCATTAATTTGAGACAGGGTATAATTCAAGCTTTTTGCGAGAGCTGATTAAATTCTCGATTAAATGGCATGAAAGAGCAAAAATGAAAGAGAACAAATTTCACATCTGGCCAAATTATATAGAGTTTACAGCGTCAGGGCTGAGAAAACATACAACACATACGACTGACCTTCAATTCTTCTTCTTCTTCAATAATTAGATTTTTAGGCCGTAATTTGGGACGAAGCACTGTTTTGTTCTCTTGTCAATAGAGCACAATACAGATGGGTAATTACGGCTCAGATAAGAGGCACTCTGGCGTTTGAGACTCTTAAACAATCATCAATAGAGAAGCCTTGGTTAATCAAACATAGGGTTCTTGACCTTCTTTTGAGGACACTGCAACAAAGCAACAAACACGCTGCATTTTAACGGTGCTAAAGTCCAGACAGCCGTCTGAACTCTGCTTGGTGATGTAGAGAATTCTAGAAAAAAATTAGCATGTCAACCATTTTACAATACCATACCTAATACACAGTAACTGCTGCCATTTGGGATATTTTGGATTGAGGATTTGCATTTTTTGTTCAAAGCAGATCTCGTATTTCTACTGTGCTTGTTTTTCATCATTTCTCATTCATTTTGGGGCTAAAATTAGTGAACAATCTTGATGTGTATCAGCTACTACTTGGTAGTCTAATGATTGTATTTTTTTTAATAGCAAGAGGGATTATGGTTGTAACACCCAGCCCAGACATTTCCCAGTTTGCCTGTCTCTCTAGTAAATTCTGAGCCGTGATCATTTCTAGATTGACGTCTTTGTATGACACTTTGTCTGATCATGTTTCTTGCCTCTTGCCTAACCCATATTGTTCTGACATTAGTTTTGGATATGTTTTTTTTTTTGCCTGTCTTCTTGACTATTCTCTGGATGTTGCGTTTTTGACGCTACATTTTGTCATTAAATTCTTTGCAAATGGATCCCTACTCCCTGTCTGAGTCACCCTTGTTACAACAGTAAGGAGGACGGAGGAGGAGTCAAACAAGAGTTCCTTGTAGAGAGCACTGATTGATTTGTTTGTCTAATGTGTGCACCTGTGCTGTGTTAAGCCCTTAATTATTTTTTGTTAGTTATACCTTGTTGGCTCCATTCCTCTTGCTGAGTGTATCATGCATCTCTGAGCAATGTTTCTCGTATTGTATAGTTATTCTAGCATCTCCTGTATTGTCATTGGTTTATTATCCTAATGTGTACACCTATTCTGTGTTTAGTCCTTTATCACATATACCCTGTTGTCTCCATTCATACTTGCAAGGTCTCTGAGTGTTGTTTCTCATAAGGTCTATTTATTCTGCTTATACAGTGACTTGTATATTTTGTTTCTGAATGTACTTTATGTTGCCCCTTTTGTTTTTTGACCCACGCTACGGGCTACGACTCTGATTTTCAGATTGCACTTAATAAAACAAATGCTGAGTATTTGCATTTGCGTCTTTGTTCAGGTGAATGTAAATAAAACCAGGGGGATGTTGACCATCCACATGCTCTCTCCTCTCCTCACCCTCTAATTATAGCACATTTTAAAGTGCAGCGCTATAAAAGCAAGCTGTGCTACTTAGCTTCTTCAGATTTCTTGCTTTTTTATTAGTTCAAAGGAAGAATGATGAATATGGCCTCAAGCTCAGAACTATGAGTCACCAGTGCATCACGTCTCCTTTTCATTTGTTAGAAAACAGTCACAGTTATTTTTACCACGAGAGCAATGAAGTTTGGAGTTTTATTGTTTTACAAGCAGCCTCATCTGGTCTTCCGTTCCAAAATATCCTTTGCTCGTATAAGGCACTAAGATTGGTCAGAAGGGGTTGATTCATTTTGTAGAGCAGCACTTCTGATACTAGCACACACACACACACACACACACATTCAGGCCTGGACACATACCAGGTTTATCTTCACTGCTACTCTCATTAAAGCCTCTCACCTCAGCAGGGTGAGTGTGTATCAGGTTTGAGTATGTTACACACACTGCTCACTTTAACACGCACGCTGCAAAGCCTTGAACAGCGTGAATGCTTTCCTTATTAATGCTGGAGACGCCACAGGGGCCTGCAGGAGACGGAGATGACATGACGATCTGAAACACTTGAGGTGAAATCACGACATGTTCCTCTGCAGGAAATCTTCACAAACTGACAAAGTTTGGTGCTTGGGAGAAGAAATTATTTTCTGAATCCATCCAGGGCAGCGTCCAGAGTGTTTCACACAGTATAGCTGAGTTAGCTGGATGTTATAATAACTGCCGTTTTTTTCGCAGCTTCATAAGAATGGAGATAGGAATGATTCTGTGAAGAATCTGCACACCGAAATGCATTATAGATGAGTTTACGTTTACACGGTGCTGGAGAAGCGGTGCTGTGTCAGCATGTCCTGTAGTGCGAGAGTGTTTTATAAGAAAACAGATGCAGCCTGATACTGACAGAGTCACTGGAGATGTTCTGTAATGCAACATAGTTCTGATTCTTCACTGGCTTTAAAAAAAAAATGATGATGTGAATGATTACACAACACAACTATAATGCAAAATAAAAAAAAAATAATATCCATTTGCTCTGTATGAAAATTTGTGCACGCTAAAAACCTGAATGGAAAAGTGAGAAAAATTACTTAAATATATTTAAAATATATTTAAATAATGAGTATTTTATGTGGTGTCAAATTTATAGCTGATGGAAATCAAACGACTGATATTCCTTTTATTTAATTTATTTCATTATTATTTTTACTGCATCATTTTGCTAAAAAAAAAAAAAATACGGCTTGTGCAAAACTGAGACTTAAGGCTTTGCTCTTTTTTATTGAGATATAAATAAGTCAAATCAAACAATTGATGTTGAAATTATTGTGATTTTATTTTTCTTTTGTCTTTAGGGGTGGGGTGCTTTGCAGTGTTTTTTTTTTTTTTTTCCTTCTTTAATCCATGTTCTGTTTAAGGTGCTGAAACTGAATTAATTAACAATTTGGTGTATTTTTTTTTAATATGTAGCATTGTGTTGTTCAGGATAATAATAATAATAAGGAAGTAACAACACTCCACATCATTAGTTCGCTTCCTATAAAAGCATGACATGGTGTGTATTATTTCTTATGTATCATGAAATATGTCATTATTTGGTGTAACGATGCTCATTTATAGATTTTAGCACCTTTATAAATAGAAACTGATGTACCAATCCCCCTTCTGTCCTTCATGTACACCATCAGAGTGTGAAAGTCTCTCACTTCACGCACTTCTGGTTGCGGGTTAAGTAAAGTAAGAACAAAGATACGCAGGTTATTGGCACGAAGGAGAGACTGTGAAGGAGCCGATGCTCTCGCTCTCTCTCTCTCAGCCTGAAAAGTGCTTCATCTTCGGATGAACATGGAGGAGAAGAGGTGAGGGATGAGAGAGAGACGAGAGAGAGAGAGAGAGAGAGAGAATGATACGTAGTAAAAGAGCAATAGCTCGTCTAACAGCATGGCTGTGTAACATGACAGAAACATGATTTTCCATTGTGTGCTGTGTTTGTTTACCATCTGCTCTCTCCACCTGTGGCAATGACACACACTCAGCTGATGTTCAACATAAATCTGACTTTTCTCAGACACACACACACACACACACACACACACACACACACACACACACACACACACTCTCTGGTGGACAGATGATTCACTGAGGATTATCTTGTCTTTGTCTGTTTTTAGAAAAAGGCAGAAATATAAAGCTTTATAAACAGCTTCAGGCGCAGCACCCAGCAAACGTGTGTATAGCGTCGATGGAAAAAAAACAACTGTGAGTAATATAAATGACAAAAAATAAATAAACAGATGTATAAACTGTACATGTGGCTAAATATTTCCACTGGACTAAAATCAATGTACCTCCGAATTTATTCCAAGCATCCAGATTTTCATTGTGAATAAGCAAAGATGATCTCCTCTCTCCTATTGGCTGTAATCAATAAATATGCAAATTAGCAGTGGGCAAAATGACAGAAATATCATATCATGATAACTTGAAAACATTTGTACAATACATGCACACACTTAGTGTTCAATTGTGTTTTTATTAAGCATGTTAAACACGAAATTAAATCATTTCAGCAGGAGAACATGAGTGATGAGTCAGCAAGGAGTCTCTGTTTTGTTTTTCTAAACAGAGTTTTTGTAATTGGTATAAAAATACTGATAATGCTTATATCGCCTAATAAAACAGTAGTAGTATAGTGTAGTTTATGGGGCTGTATGAAACATTTATAAGGCTTCATAACAACTGGCATCCCACTTTTGTGAAAACACTACTGTTTTTGTTAACATGTTTGTAACATGAACTCAAAATGACAAATAAAAGGAGATTTGATTTGCACAGAAAAAGCCTACTTGAGAGTGTTTTACAGACACTGAAAAAGAGATTAATTGTGGTGGAAAAATATAATTTAAAAAAATGACCCAGCAAAACTCCGTGAGTATTGAAAATTTCACACTACATAGTATTCATTATAGCGGTTTGTTTTTTATATTTATTTATTTATTTTAATTTAGCGCCTCTGTGACTCTCTTTGTCAAGCACTCTGCCAGTTCAGTAGCTAACAATAGCACAGGATCAGCGCTGATCCGAGTGGAAACTGTCAAGCAGAAACAGCATGTTATCCCCTCCGAACTGGCAGTGGCAGCTAATGCCAGCGCTTTGTCACAAGCACAGTTCGAGAAAGTTAAGTGAAGAACCGCCATAGTCCTGTTATAATGCGCTCTTTTCTGTGTGCCGTGAAAGGACAGAAATGTGGGAAAGTTGAACTCGAGGCAGGACGGAGTGTCCTACAGTAACACTACCTGAACCCTGCGTCATGTCCAATTCACACTCCTCGCTATTTTTATCATCTTCTCCTGCTTGTAGATAAGCAACAATAAGAACAATAGTGAATGACTGAATAATTAAAAATACAGTACAATTGCACAAATTTGTATCAGCTTTATTATTAGCAATGCTTGAATTTTACTGATTTTGCTCTTAAACGTTTGATCCTAATCTCCTTTCACTGCTTAATCTAAATTACCCCACAGCACTGTTGACTTCTGGATCCTGATTGGTCAGAAGGTGTTGATTAATTCTCTATAACTGCAGCTCTGACAGTAGTGCAGCTGCACATCACAGCTTTATATTAATGCACTCGTTCTAAGATGTCATTGTTTCTATAGAAACAGCTCATTCATAGGGACGTGTAAAAATGTTTAGTTAGTTAACAACAAAAAAAATGTAATCGTTGATATGGTGAAGTTTTCTGTAAGGAGATGTTTATGTAACCTTTATGGAAGGAGCCGTCAGTGTCAGTGTTTTGTAACAGTCAGTGGTAAAGCTGCAACTAAGTTTTCCGACATCTTCAGGACAGAGGAGTTTACGCTTCGTGGTTTCTCAGTAACATGACAAGCTGCTTTTTTTTCCCTGAAAGGAGCTTCGACTCAGACTAGGGTTAGGTCACAGAGTGTAAGTAAAGGCAAGGGATTAAATGTAAGGTGGAATGAAGTGAGTATATGGTGCCCTAAGAGTAGCCAGGATAGAGACACACCGAGAATACACTCAAAAAGTGCTAACTTGCCTAACCAAAGAAAAAATACAAAACCAAAGAAAAGTCTCTTCCCTAAACTCCCTTACCAAAAACAGAGACAAACTCTCACACCCAGCAGAAATGCAGTTACACCCCTAGTACTGGTGAATGTGTACAGTATGTTGATATTTACAAAAATATACAGCGGCGTGAATATTTACAAATCTAGGCCGCACAGAAACCAAGGGACAGCTCAAGCTCGTAGTCAGGATAGGCACAGTTCAAAACCAGAAATATCACAAGAAGACATGGAATGGACTAATGAGCACAGCCACAAATGCAATCGAGTGAGCAGCGACAATTCGAAGCTGTCATTTATTAAATACTGTCACCCACTGATGACATCATCTTAGGGCGGAGCAGCAACACAAGACTGATGGAGCAGCAGCTGAGGCGTCTGGAGTCCAGGAGTCTGGAATGGACCGACCTGTACAGACTGAGCACACACACACGAAACATAAAACATACCTGTGGAACATTACAGGATGTAACAGAGGCTGGTGAGGGAATGACTGATTATAGCTGCTAGAGCATTTGTGATAAAAGGAGCTAACTTGTTTCAGGAAGCATTAAATGTAACTATAAACAGATTAAAAAAAAAAAAAAACAGGACAGTCTTTTGCAAGTTCACCACATTTTTCCCTCCTGAACATTTGCTTAAACTTCACCGTCTGATGATTTTCCAGTTCTCTTCTGGACAGCAAGCTAACATCCATTCTGAACTTCCATCCACAACTTTTTCCAGGCTAATGTGAACAAATCTCATGAACGACAGAGCGGGAATGCTGAAACGGAGTCTGAGCTGCATGAATGGCAGCCATTTCACAGCTTGGAAGTTTGGCACCTGCCTGTGTGCCCTCGAGTGAGGCATTTTACCCCCAAGGTGCTTTTTCCCCCCTCGTTAATGAGCTGCTTGAAGCTGGTCCTCTCAGCTTGTTGATAGCACCAGCTTCAAGCAGCTCATTAACGAGGGGAAAAAGCACCTTGGGGGTAAAACGCCTCACTCGAAGGCACACAGGCAGGTGCCAAACCTCCAAGCTATAAACCTGGAAAGATGATAAAGCAGGACGTTCGAGCTAGCTAATGTAATGCCACATTTGGAGTTATAACAACTTCATGGCCATAATTAAAGCCATAAGCACAAATCTTGCACCTTACAGTAAAATTCAAATTACACTAAACTTTATTGGTCCTGATTTAGTACAATCCCAAAGACTCATTTGCATCTATGACACCCCTAGCAGTACCATCTCTCTGTCTAACACAGTAAAATACGGCAATTTTACAAGCTTTAAAAGCTTTTTTTTCCCCCCAAAACAAAACTATCCGTAATTGGTCTGATATTAATTTTAATTGTATAACTGTGACTAGGGGCAAGTTACAGATGATTTACAAAGAATAATCAGTTTGAGTTTGGATCTCAAAGAGACTCGCAGAAAGACGTGCAAACCTGTCATTGGAGTAATTATGCATAAAGTATAATATAAACACAGATTAAAGGCTATCTCATATCTAATATGAATCAAACGTTTTTCCTGCTGTAATGTGCTACGATTTCTGGAAACATTTATTTCGTGATACCAAGAATTTTAAAACGACTACTTCCACTTGCTTCCACAAATCTAATACCTGCCCTTCAGTTGTATTAATTTACACATGAGCTGTGGTAAATGATGCTGCAAATTGTTACGTTAATCTGTTAACATTCATTAGGGCAAATCATTTTGCATACTGAAATAAAAACACTACAAATTGCACATTCATTAAAGCAAACAAATGGAAAAGATGTGTGTTATTATGCTAGCATGAGCCTGGGTGTGGTTTGAGTTGGGGGTTTTATCAAGTATAGGCATATGTTTTTACACACAAAAACTTAGCAGTGGCTGTTATTTCATCATAAAACGTAACAGCCAATCGTGTTGCAATATGCAAATGAGCGCCAGGCAACACTGTTATACCAGGGGTAATATATATTTGCAGAGGAAAATTGTGCTTTTTTACTGTTTTCGAAGAACGTTTGGCCATATCACACACATTCAATGTAGAATAAAAATCAATAGTCTTCAAAGCAATTTTCCTGTGAGAAATCTCTTTATTGCAACATAATTGATGTGCACTGTTTAATATCAAGGGAGCACTGGAAGAGCGGGGGATGTGTGATGCAAAACGCTGCAATCATTTCCCATGAAAAATTCACCACCTTTCTGTCTTTATGAAAGAAGGAACTATGAAGTGACAATTAAAGTTCAGAGCGGCGAACGACACCACCGTAAGTTTTCTTAGAGCTTAAATACTATTCGGTCGGCATCAGTTTTCTGAACACATTAATATATTACATTAATTATATATTATATGGCGATGTATAAATCAGAGATGGGCATGTATGCTCCAAACACTTCATTTAAATACACGTTGATTGTTTTGACCTAAGTGCTTATGAGAAGTGCATGCGGGTTGATTTTTAGGAGGTCACATGACCACAACATGTCTCTGACACGTTATTTATTAGTTTACTGTTCCGTGTTATAAGCTTTTGGTGGTAGACGATAGAAAAGAGAAAAGAGCGAGCGCTTCTCGGGGTGTCTTTATACTGAAGAAAAAGCGCAAAATCTCTTTTCCAACAGGACGTAACGCAATCGTTACCAACATGTCCATTCGGACGGGATAGCAGTTCGTTAAATGCTATGGATTCAGAAATAACTGAAATGCCAGAAGTGCTGTAGTACACTGCCCTCCAAAAGTTTGGAAACGCCCGAACAAAATAGGGTTTTTGGGCAATATCAGCATAAATCCTCTTTAGTTAGTGACCATTTTGCATTGATAATAAGGGACAACACTAGGCATCCGAGCAGTCAGTTTATTCAAACATTGACTTGATATATTACTCCAAGCCTCCTGGAGGATTGCCCAAAGATGATTCA
>CM040976.1:33309305-33388347 GCA_022985145.1 Pangasius djambal | reverse complement strand
AATTTGAGTATTTTTCTATGTTATGTTCATGTTTATGTTCATAAACTTTTTATTTAATAAAATATGTTTTCATAGTTTGTGTTGTCCCTTATTATCAATGCAAAATGGTCACTAACTAAAGAGGATTTATGCTGAT
This sequence comes from Pangasius djambal, assembly GCA_022985145.1. Lineage (NCBI taxonomy): Eukaryota > Metazoa > Chordata > Actinopteri > Siluriformes > Pangasiidae > Pangasius > Pangasius djambal. The sequence continues at coordinate 33,388,211 of CM040976.1, read as the reverse complement.
ATTGCCCAAAAACCCTATTTTGTTCAGGCGTTTCCAAACTTTTGGAGGGCAGTGTAATTATTACATTACCCCTCTATACCCTCCGCTAATCCCATCCAAACAGGGCTTTAGCGACGTCGTGTTAGGTAGAGATCATTAATATAAGTTATTTGGAATGAATTATAAATGAGATGCAAAACTAGAAGAAATGAAGCAGAATTTCTAGCTCGGTTTTGGTACAGGTCTGACCTCTGTAGCATCAGGTGAGGTGTAGCTGCATTACTGAAGATTGCAACACTCTGCTAAAAAAGAAAAAAAAAAAAAACTCTGTCTCCTTCATTCATTCCTTTCTGCCGTTCTTTATACTCCTCCTCCCACACAGGTCATTTTCTCATCTGCAGTCAGGAGCAGGGGCCAAAGTCATCGAGAACATCCATTAGCCTTAAATTATAGCCTCATCCCTCACTTCCCGCTCCTCCTCTCTCTCTCTCTCTCTCTCTCTCCCCCTGCCTCCTCGCTCTACTCCTTTTGTGCCGGATGATCGATGGAAGCAGGTTCAAGGTTGATACAGATGTCAGCGACCGAGAAGGATGAATAAAGTGAAAGCGACACACATTTATCAGTATTGCAGGAGCTCTTCATCTTTCCCGGAAGTCTGTGTGAGTGTGTGAGCGAGTGTGTGTGTGAGTGAGTGTGTGTGAGCTCTGCCGTCTGTAATGGGATTTATATTATATAGTTACAGCAATAAGTTCACACAGCGCTTATTCACAGTACATTCACAGAAAGCAGAATGTGAGACGTCACAATATACACGCTCATTTTACACATTACTAATGATCTTCATTTATCAAAAGCTAAACACAATGTATTATTATTATTATTATTATTATTATTATTATTCACAAAGACACTGAGTCAAATCCCTTTTCTTAGCGATTAGAGAAATGCTCATATGAACTTGAAAGCAGTTAATAATTGTTAATAATTAATTAAAACGCATACATGTCCTATTAGTGGAATTTATTGATTGATGTATTTAATATTTGTTTATAAGAAATACATATGTATGAAATTTTAAAGTTTAACTTTTAAGTTAAAATTATTGTCATTATTTCTCCATAATAATGCAAATATATATATATATATATATATATATATATATATATATATATATATATATATATATATATATATATATATATGCTTTATTAATATTTTTTCTAATACATTTCATATTTGCTTTTATTATATAGTTTTATTTTTTTTGTCAAGAAATATGTAAAGTTTCAAATTTAAATATACATTTTAAAAAGTTATTATTGCTCTAGGGAAATAAGAAGCAGTTTTTATATATTTTTTAATTAGCTTTTTAATATTAATATGTATATTTTCGTAGCGCTGATGTTCTCCCCACGTTTCCGTGGGTTTCCTCAGAGTTCTCAGGTCCTCCCTCCTCCCACATTCCCTCCTCGTACCCTGACCAGAATAAAGTGTTTACTGAAGATCAATAAGCACAAACTCACTGCCTTAAACTCAGAGCTCAGTGATTAAGCTCTGATGATGCACTGATGACCTGAGGGTTGTGACATTAACTACTCAGCTTTAAGCTCGGATCAGAATCAGCCTCAGGTGTTTAGGTAATCTGGATAAGAATGTCAGCAAGTTTGATGTATTTAAAGGCTTTTCTGGATTTGTGGAGAGTTTTATCACTTTTTTGTAATCACTATATATATATATTTTTTTTTTTTTTTTGCATCAGAGCTGAAGGGAGTTTCACATTTCACTTCGTACTTGGCTTTTTGTTCCTTGAACACATCTCAGGAAGAACCAGAAGTGCATTAGAAGTCTGGAAACACATTTCTGCAATTTCTTTCTTTCCCTCTTGGAATATCTCGAGGCCCATTGATACCTCTCTCTTGTTTACACAGCCTTATGTATTTCTTGACTGGCGGTGGCATGGAGATAAGCAGTCGTTTGCTCGTGTTTTATTCAACACAGCTTTTTCTAAATGCAGCTGAAGCCGCTGCTGGCATACACACTCATGATGGAAACAATGATGCCTTGTGTGTGTGTGTGTGTGTCCTAATCTTCATATTTGTGTGTTGAGCTTGCTGTTGGTTCAGCCATGTAGAACATTAATAAGAATGGAAATGCCATTTCAGGGCATAGATAAGTGGGGTTGCTGGCAACACAAACACACACACACACACACACACACACACACACAGATTTATGACTGAACAAGGACAGCACAATATGAGCAGGTCTGAGGCAACAGATGTTGAGCAAAAAGAGCTCATTCTGTTGATGATATTATTCCTGCTCCTTCTCTAATAAAGCTGCTGAACAGATCCACAGACAGAAAGAAGCATATACAAGAATTATATAGAAATAAAAATTTTAAAAAAACAAACATAAAAACCCTTTGGAACGCAGTTTACGACCCTGCGCCATGCAGCTCTCAGCTCAAAAATCCCTAATGAGAAACAAAAGCAACAAAAAAACATTATAAAGGCTGTTCGGTTTGATGGCCAAGAAATATAATTACTTAAAAGTTGGCAAAGGTAGCAATTAAGTCCACAAATAGTAACAGCAAGCTAACAATGGAGTGCACTGCAAATAACAACACTTTGAGAGAAAAATTAGAGGCCTGAGCGAACCACGAGTGAGAGGCGGAGGGAGTGTGGGAGGAAGAAAACAAAGTTAGCTTCCATCTCTCCTGGTTTTCTGTGGCCGAATTCTGTTTTTTCAGTATCTGAGTCTAAATCTAGTCCTAGATTTCCTGCATCTACACCTGACACATGAAGCAGCTTTGCTTGGAATTTAGTACCAAGTATCAGTATAGCTGTCACAAACTGGAGGCAGGCTGTAAGTGTGAACTTAATCTTTAATAAAAATTCAAACTGACAAGCAGAAGATCGAACAAAGTAATATAGGGGGAAAAAAAAAACAACAGAATCACACCAGCAAAAAAAAAATCCCGTGAGTGTGAAACAGTAGTTTAAATAGAGAGTGTGATTGGGAGAAAACAGGAAGCAGGAGTGCTAGAAGTCAGGTGAGCGTGAGCGTTGTGAAATCCGGGCTGGATTCGGATCAGGAGCAGCGGCTACCGGATCAGTGGTGGAACTGGACGTGACAAAATCAGTTTTGTCCTGATTAAGCTTGAGTAAGTTATAGAAATATCGGACAATATATTGGTATATGAAAGAGATGGAAGTCTCAAGTTGCGTACTGATCTCATGTCTCTTGATGTTTTTTTTTTTTTTTAGGAAAACAAAAATTGACCCTTGAGGAATTCCATAGGTAAATGACTTTTTCTGCAGAGGAACAAGAAACTGTCTACTTATCATATACATTGGAAATATTTAAAATCTTAACCTGTGAGGAAGAAACACAATCAGCTTTTGTCTCTTCTGGTTTTGCTTGGTCAAATTCAGTATTTTAAAATGAGTAATAAAACAGATACATAAAGAGGTTCCCAGTTTTAGTACTCCACACTTGATACATAAATCTAGTTTTGTCTAAAATTTAGAATCAAGTTTTGCGACATCTGTATTGAAATATCTGCAAGTTCTTTGGTCTAGCAACAGTTTTGGGAAATAAATGAGATGGAGCTCTACAGTCGTGTATCAACCTCATGTCTTCTGATAATAGTTTTTTTTTAGAGCTAGTATGTACAGTGAGAAAACCAAAGAGGCCCTAACATTGAACTTTAGGGAAATATTTAAAAATCTAAAACTACGTCTGAGAGAAAAACAACTGAGGCAAAAACAAATTCAGCTCTCAGCTCTCCTGGTTTTGTTTGGCCAAATTTCTGTAGTTTTAGTTAACTAAAACAGAGATCCGATTCTAAAACTACTTCCAAATTCACACCTGATACTCAAAACAAAAGGGGAATCATGACTCGTCAATTAATCTTGTTTTTATAGAAATTTAATACATCATTATATTGCTTTTGTCCCGTTTAAGCAACATAATCCATAAGCAACATCCATATTAAAATATGTGACACCTGTTTGGGCTATCGACAGTTTTGATAAATAAAATTTATAGTTGTGTATCCATCTCACATCTCATAATGATACTTCTAGAGCTAGCATGTACAGTGAGGAAAAAAATTGGTCCTAAACTAGAACCTTGAGGACCTCTACAGGAAACATAGATACAACAGAAAAAACCACTGATTAGAATTTCTTTCACAAAATTTTCTTTAACGCTTTCCTTAAAGTCTTAATTTAAAAAGGAAGATTATAAATGTGCTTGACCATATCAGATATTAAATCTAGCAGAATCTTGCAGGTGTTTTTTTTTTCTGATCTCTGATAAGTGTAAGAAATCTGGACAAAGTTTGCGAGGTAGTACTGGAGTTATCAGATTATATTATATTATATTAGGCCCATGCAGAAGATTTGTTGTAGACTGCTGTGAGGGGCCAATACATGTTTTGTATCAGAGTATAATAGGGCTGTCACTATTGATTATATTATATTACATTATATATTGATTATATCAAGTAATCAGATTGTTTTAATTCATAATTAAAATAGACTTAAGTGAACAATAAGATAATTACAATTTATTTTAAGATAATTTAAGATTATTTAATCTCACCAAACAACTATATATATATATATATATATATATATATATACATATATAAATTCAGAAGTTTCTATCAGTCAATATTTGATATTTGACCACTGATTTGACACATAATTCCTTGATTTGTGTGATGAGTAAGCATGAAAAGCGGGAGTTATGACCTTATTATGAAACCTGCGATGAACACACGGTGCACATTTGGAAAAATTATGATGCATTCACATGTTTATCTCACACTTGGTCAGAGATAATTATCATTTCAATCTACCTTCTATTAAATTGTACGTTCTGATGTGTTTTTCACATCTAATGTAAAGTTCTCCCACACAGTTGTCTCAAAACGGTAAATTGTAATCGAGGACTATTTTTTAAAATCGGGTAATTGTGACGGCCCGATCAGAGTGTAGTCAGGCAGGTATGAAGGCAAACTTTTTGAAGATAAATTGTTAGAGAATTAAATTAATTAAATTAATCAACACCTACTAACCAATCAGATTTCTACAGTGCTCTCTAATAATAAACATTTCTATATTCACTTATACTGTACCTATTGTTTGGTTACATTTTCAGTTTTAAAGTATTTAAAATGAATAATTGAAAATAAAAATTATTATAAAACAGAGTGTGTTTTGAAAACTTTTCCTCCAGGTCAGAGTTTTTGGCTCATCTCTACAGTAATACTGTGTGTTTTTCCCAGAATGCAATGCAGCTGGCAGGGCTTTCCTGGCACAGATTACAATAATTAAATCCGTGGCTACAGATAAAAACAAACAATAGCGTCGGATATTAAAAATCTTGCATCAGTACACACAAACAGGATGTTTCAGGATTAGTTACGGCACAGAGGAAAACCGAGGTGCGTTTGTAGCTGAGCCTATTCCTTACTGAGGTACTGATTTTCACTCTGGATGGAAATCGACTTTAGTGTAAAAATCCTAAAAAGAAACTTGTCTTCCTTAGTCATGTGGAAACTTAGGAATGTGATTCACAGAGTATGTGTGATTTGTAGAGCACACAGGAATCCAATATGCTTTAAAAAGCTTATGCAGTAATAAGTTAGAAACGGTCTTTTGGTTTGAGCCAATGGTACGGACAGACACTGAATTCCGTGTCCTGTGGACTGGATTTCCCCTAAAATGTGCATTCACTTTAACGAATAAGCAATTTGGGGCGGAGTCAGTGCAAATCAATTAAAAAATAAATTCATTTATTTAGTTATTTAACATTTATGGAAGGAGTCTCCAGTGTCAGGGTTTTGTAACAGTCAGAGATAAAGCCGTACGTTAACGTTTTCAGACACAGGGAAGTCTGCAGGACTTCAGGACGTAAATGATAACAGGATCTAGCTTGCTTCATGCGCGGATAAAAAGCATGACGTTCTTTACTTAATCAAAACTGCAGGCAAAACACTGCAGTTGTTGCTCGTGTAAATGAACTGAAAAATAATTGGACTCGATCGGCCCACAGCCATCGTCGAGCCTGAGTTATTGACAGAAACGACATGATCATTAAGCGTGGCTGTTAATTTGATTTCCCGAATATGATCTACAAAACAAGGGTCGTTTGTCTTATTGCCGTAATCGTAATCGCAATTTCCCAGCTCAAGGACGTTTCTGGTTATTCAGTAACTCTGTGTGTTACGGGAAGTTTCTCGGCGTTTCACCTGCATTAGCACTGTGGGTCAGTGTGACCTGAAGCAGGCTCAACACACAAGCATTCAGCACGGCAAAGTTATTACCTGTCTGTCCGACCCAACACAGTCTTTAATCTCCCCAAAGGCAGAAAGGGACATGGGTTTAAGGCAGCACATGAGAAATTCAGGGCTGAAAATACTCATGAAAACACACACACACATACACACACACACACACACACACACACACACCTGAACCTTCAGCCGCGTCCTTGACTCTGTTGGTGGCGAAGTATTTCCTGGTTTTAGAAAGTAACATTATTTCATTGCATGTCATCTTCTCAATTATATTCAACATAGTAGATTTTTTATTTGTTTATTTTTAAATAGTTTCTTGGTTTATGTTTTATCATATTTCAGCTAGCCGAAAAAAAAATCAATTCAATCCAATTTTATTTGTATAGCGCTTTTAACAATGGACATTGTCACAAAGCAGCTTTACAGAAATATATAAATTTATTATATACATTTTAAATTTAAGAATTTATCCCTAGTGAGCGAGCCAGAGGCGACGGTGGTGAGAAAAAAACTCCCTGAGACGACATGAGGAAGAAACCGTGAGAGGAACCAGACTCAGAAGGGAACCCATCCTCATCTGGGTGCTAAAAGGATAGAGCAGTTATAAATAAATAAATTATAAAAATAAATAAATTATAATAAAAAAGTGTGTACTATAGGGACAAATAGTGCAATTATGTAACCAAGAAATTCTTTATAGTAACGCAAAGTCTATTTTGTTGAAGTTATCAGCTGTTCACTGATGGAGACTTGAGTGCAAAACTGATTGTGGGAATTGTAGTCGTAAACCATCATAGCAAAACTTTTCATATGAATTGTGGTCCTAAATCATCTTCATGGTTTCTAAGTGGTACCATCCTCGGTAATCTCATTGCTCTTCAGGCTGTCTGTGTGGAGCCATCCTCAGCAGCAGCAAGTGATCTCCAAGGGATGAGAACTCCAAGCAGAAGCAGTGCATCAGGATGGATCTGGCAGGTCCGGAGAGCAGAAGGGGTCAGGATCACTGGCATCTCAGGAGATCTGCTTCTTCAGTCCATGTTTTCTATCCCACAATTTTTTTTCAGGCTAGACATTACTCAAAGACCATCTCATCTCAGACACTTGTGCTTTAGCAGCTGGTAGCTGCAGTGTGATGAAGTGGAGTTACTGTTACCACCTATAACACCTACATTTAAAGTTGTGAACTGTTCGTGAAGCAACTTCCTTCACCAGCCTCTCTTTTTCCTTCTCGGTGTTAACGAGGAAAATGCAGCTTGTCATGTTACTGACAAAACCATAAAACGTAAACCTCTGACTGTTACAAAGTGCTGACACTGGAGACTCTTCCCATTAATGTCAAATAAGCATCTCTTTACAGAAAACCTCACAAGTTCCCTACAAGCACAAGTCCCTGTGAATGAGCCGTTACTATAGAAACGATAACATATTAGAAAGAGCGCATGAATATAAACCTGCTCTTAGAGCCGCAGATGTAGAAAATTAAACTGACACTTTGTGACCAATCAGAATCCAGAATTCAACAGCGAATAATTCGGCATATGTGAATGTTCACTCCTGATGAGGCTTTTTTGCTTCCTTTGAAAAACTGCGTGGAGGTAAACAACGTAAATCTGTTTTGTCTAGAACGCTATTTTCTCTAGATTGTTCCTCGTCTGGCTCTTTAATGTGTCCTTGTATGATGCAAATATAAAAGTCCTGCTTTGAGATGAAAAATAACACACACACATATATATATATAGGTGAGAAAGATGTGTGTCTTTCTTTTATTCGTTATATAAGTTACATCACAAACTTGTAGTCATAAAAATTCACAGTCTACATTCAAATATTTTAGCTTGATTAAAAAATAATCTTTCACACGTGTCCGTTTTATGCAGACGGACTTTCAAGTTCGTTCGTTCGTTCTGTGCTATAGAGTTTATTTGACCATTGTTATGATAGACACGTCATCTCTATCAGGGTTGCCTGATCCTCCTGTTTAACCTCAGGAAATAAACACATGATGCAAGATCTATCATTGGTTTTTATTTCCTGTTTGGAGGGGGATGAGAATTACTTTTATTATGTCCTGCGAAACAACACCACCAGGGACTGATGTCTGGCCGGGAATTTCTGCTCTCCTTTCCAGATTTTCAGAGAGTTCATTTCCGCAGAACATCAGCCACTGTTTCAGGAGCAGCGGAAAAGCCAGGAGACGAGGAGAAATCCGTCATAAGCAGTCCCGACACAGCGCCACTTGTCCTTTACGGAAGTCTCTGCATGGACACACACGTCTGTACTTCGCGCCGAACCCGGCGCAGCTGAACAGCAGAGGCTCTTTCTGCAGGCCGCACTCATACGCTGTCGTGGAAAACGCCGGAAAAATGTGATTCATCTCAAATTCCACCACGTCGCACTGCACCCGCAGCCTAAAAAGAGACAGGACGCAGAGAATAACCAGGCGGCAGAGAGAATAAAAAGGATGGACAGAGTGGAATTAGAGTGAAAGAGAAACAGGGCAGGTTAAAGATTAAAAAGGCCAGATATTGAAGGTGAGGAAGAGAGAAGGAGAGAATGAGCGAGTGGATAATGGAGAGAAAAAAGGACTCTTTCTGCTGGTGTCAGTGAGGTAACAAGATCCACTGTTCCGATCCACACTGTCCCGACTCCATCACTTCTTCCAGCTCACATCAAACGATAAAACATCCCTTTGTACATCATCCTGCTTCCTGGAATAAAACAGATCAGCTACACACTGCACTTCGCTGCACAACAGCTACACATGCAGTTTTCTTTCCTTCATTTTATAGCGTCTCTTCACTGCGGCGTGAAAACAGAATAAAATAGTCCACTGAGTTCAATTTGATTTGCTAACTGCAAACTGGATAGCTAATGTGACCTTAGCCCGGCCAAGTTTGCTAAGAAGTAGCTAATATTAGACTAGCTACTATATTTTGTAACTAAAATCAGTAGCCACTAGTGTTTAGCAGGCTAGTCTAAAATGTTTTCTAGTAACCTTAACTAACATCCGGCATTACGGACGACTTACGTTCAAAAGTTACGTTGATATTTATGCAAGGAAAGTCCCTCGCATTCTGACTCGGGTTCCGCACTTGCTTAAGGTGATTTTCTGGATTCGGCATTCAGATTATTAAAATCACCTGCGTGTACTTCACGCTTCCGAGGTCGCTTCTGAATAGAGGAGCCCGAGACAGATTTTTAATCAGGGATAGAAAATGCAGACTGATGAAGGAAATTCGAAATTTCTATTTTTTCAGCTGAAATGACTGCGAGCACAAATGGCGGTGATGTGGCAGAGCGTTCGCTCAGCGCTGCCGTTTCCTCCGTGTGCATGTATTCTCTCACCAGTTCAGTGATTAGCTGTCAAGATAGATTAGCTAGCTACTATACAGAGTACAATAGTGACTGTGAAGGTCATTGTGAAGGTCGTTAAAGTTAAGGTCACTTACTTGCTCAGCGCCTCCTTGTTATTGACGAAGCGGAAGAAGGCCGGTTCACACACCAGGTTCGAGCTCCTGCAGGCGTCCACACACGACTGGCCCTCGGCCGACACGGCGAGTCTGAGAGCGCTGAGCGGAGGCCAGCAGGGCGGCGCTGTGGAGTTCACCGCCCACGAGACGAGCCCCGAGTCGCCCATCCGCACGAACACGCCTCTGGGCCAAACCACCGACATGTTAGCGGGGGGGAACGGAGCCTCCAGACCACAAAAGTCCTGCGGCAGTAAATATGAAAGGATTAACTACATCTACAAAAGCGCTTTTCTACAAAATTACTTTTCTTCTACAATTCCTACAATTCTCTTCAACCATGTAATGTTCAACATTTTTCTTTTCTTTTAAATATCTTCTATAGATCTTTTTTTACCTGGTCTCTTGCATTCTTTCTTTTATTCTATATTATATTCCTTCTTTCTCTTCCTCTCCCCATCCTTCTTTTCTCTTTTCTTTATTCCTCTCTCTCTCTCTCTCTCTCTCTTTAATTTCTCTTCCTGGTTTTATCACATTCTCTTCCTCTCATTCTCCCTCTTGTCTTTCTGATTCTTTCTTTTCTAATTTTTCGCCTTCACTTCTTCCTATCTCTCTCTCATTTTTCATTTTATTCTACATTCTTCCTTTCACTCTTTTTCACTCTCTCTCTCCACCCTTGTTCATCTTCTTTTTTCCTTTAATATTATTCTCTTTAATACCTCTTTCTGATTTCATCACAGTCTTTGTTCCTGTTATTCTTTCTTTCTTCCCTTCGTCTCACCATGCCACCCTTTCTTTTTTCTCCAATTCATTCCTTTCTTTCTTGTTAAGAACATCTTTCTGTTCTCACATTACCTTTCTCCCATTCTCCCTCTTTCTGGTTGTCTGTTTGTTTGTTTCTTTCTTTCTTTCTACTTACTCTTTTTACTCACTTTACTCATTTTTTTCCTGCTCCCTCTACTTTCTCGTTCTGATCTGTCACGTGATCATTCTCTCACAATTCTAATTCTTCTTATTTTTCTTTCCTTTTCTCCTCTTTCTTCGTCATCTCCCTTACTCTATTTTTTAAAGTTTCTTTCTTATTCCATCTCAAACAGCTGTTTTATTACCAACACATTTCTCTCAACATTTTCTCACCTTGCTCACTTTCTCTAACACATAATTTCACACACACACACACACACACACACACACACACACACACACACTTACCTGATGCTGAATGTAAGCATGCACTCTCTCAAGCATTCCCTCACACGTATACTCATATGGCAGATAAGGATCCACCTGAAAGACACACACACACACACACACACACACACACACACACACACACACATTTGTTTTTATATCTTTGTTAAAATCCGTTTTTCCACGCTGCTTGTCATTATTCAAGCTAATTGCAGTATAAAAAAGGAACTGCAGCGTATTATTCAAAACAGACAAAACCGGTAATTGCTAAACCCGTCAAGCTTAATCGCCTTCGCTTTGTGACAGTCGGGAATCGCTGAGTCGATAAATCACATTTTCATTTTCCTTGGTCGTAGACGTAAACGATCTCGTACCTGAACGACGATCTGTAATAAAAAACTGCACACTTGATTAAACTGATTAGATTTTTAGTCTCTTGAGGGAGCGCGAGAAGGATGCGACTGAACAAAACGGGAAAACGAAAGCGTGGCAGCAGATGAAATGACGTGCGTTGTAAATATGTTGTGAGCACAGACGTGATTTTCAGCCTTATTCAGGAGTTATGGTTCCTTTTGAGCCAGCGCATCCTAGTCGCATTCACTTCCGAGCTAAAACAAGCCTGCTGCCACTCTCCTCTCCGTAGCAGCTGTGAAGTAATGTACAGAAATAAATACAGCTCATTTAAAGCGAGAGAAAAGTGAAGCTCGTTAATGACTTTCAGGGTCGTGTTTGATTGACAGCAGCAGATTCGTATGTTTCAGTGTTTAAAGCTTAAATAATTAACGGGCCGTGGGATTGATCCGGAGATTGTGAAGTTTCTCACTCACCCAAATAAAAATAAAAGTGGAAGTGATTTCGTTAAAATCACTTTAATATCTTCATAGGACGCAATTCGTACGGACAGTTATGAACAAAGGTTAAGATTAGGCTGAGGGAGGGAATTGGGGGCGGAGTTAATGGTCATATTCTTACAATGTAGTTCATAGAAAACTACATAAAATCCACCAACAGAGACAGAGAAATATACATTGGAAACAGAGAGAGAGAGAGAGAGAGAGAGAGAGAGAGAGAGAGAGAGAGAAATAGAGAGAGGCAGACAGAAAGAGAGGCAGAGATACAGAGAGAGAAAAGTGGGTGACAAAGATAGAAAGCATGAGAGAACAGAGAGAGAGAGAGAGAGACAAAGGGAGAGAGAGAGAGGGAGACTGAAAGAGAGGGACGGACAGAGAGAGAGAGAGATGGGGAGACAGACAGACAGAGAGAGGATAGATAGATAGATAGATAGATAGATAGATAGATAGATAGATAGATAGATAGATAGATATTAGAGCTATTAGAGAACATGATCTTTGACACATGGCTGTTCAGAGTTCAGAATGAAGACTGATGTAATATTTGATTTAAAGGATTTTCCCCTTACACTGGATCTAAAAATCAACAAAGAGTTCATCAGTAAAACACAGAAGCGTGGTGCGTCACAGTCTCTAATTCCATTAGAGTAACAAATATCCATTTCTGATCCATGAGATTTACAATAATCCGGAGTGTTATAGCCAAAATTAACACATCTTCCCCAGACATACAGCAGCGCTCGGCTACGTTTCAGCATTCGTCATTAGTACAATCCTCACACTCCACCTCTCAAACTTTCCCTCCAATCTTCTCTAACATCTCCATCCTGCAGCAGGTCTCCGGCTGGTCCGTTCGCGCCGCTCTGCCTCCCTGCGGCGCTCCAATCAATGTCCATTTCCTGCGGCTAGCCCGAGCTCTGGGGTTCATGGATCGATTGACTCGTCTGGCCTGCCGAGAGCAGAGCCGGCAGAATCCAGAGCGCCTAATTAATGCTTTCCACCCGCTGATTTGCTTTTTTTTTTTTCAACCACATGAGATTCCCAAAGAGATGTTTGCTGGAGTAGTTTGACATCTCCAAACCACACATGCGTCAGTCTGCGGTAAATGTGTTGGGGTTGTTGAGACATCAATGAGACTAATTGTAATTAAGGAGCTTTAAAGGACCAGGCTAATGGGTTCTACTAAACAAGTTCCTGTGTATGTTTCCCAGCGGTACCCATTAACATCAGAGGAGTTCTCTGGAAATGTGGGGGGGGATTAGAGATTAAAAAAAAAAAAAAAAAAAAAAAAAAAAAATCATTTTATATTTTTTGGTTTATAAGACACAGCAAGCCAAACAAAGGCTGGGGTGCCAACACTTTAAATCTTACTCCATACAGAAAAGGCTCAATGCAAATTTTGTCAAATTGTGTTAAAAGACAACAAAAACCCATCGAGTCGCTCGTTTTTTTGTGGCCGAATATCAAATCTTAATCAGAGACATTCATATATGAAAAACTGCGCTAAATATCAGCAGCAAGAAAACGTTACTGTTTTCAAACAGATAAAAGCAAATCATAAAAATGAAATTTTCAGACAGTCGATAAACTAGGGAAGATAATTTGACCAAACGGTGATCGGAGTTATTTCTAGCTCCGCCCACATACCCCTGGGTAGGAAGGCCAAACGACAGTAATGAAGAATTGTTGTATTGGTAGAAAAGGCCCATAATTCTGTATTAAGCAGCATAAGCTCCCTCTTCATATCATTCAAGCTGATTCCAAAAACAGTGCAGTTATTACACAGTAATCAGATTAAATCTGATCTAAGCCTGATGCAATCGTTTTTAGAATAATTGGGCTCTAATTGATTGATCATTCATTATTCGATAATTCATTCAAAAGGAACAAATTATCCAGTAATCAACATGTAAATGCGGGAGTCTGTCTGCTTTCTCGACTGGAACAGCTGCACGCGATTTAATCAACGCGACCGAACTGTAAAGTCTGCTTTCACACAATAACCACTGCATCATAATCAGTATCCTCAAATATGTTTATTTGTGAAATGCGTGGTATTTAAACGAGACAGAGTGCTAACGACGAGCAGCGCCATCGTCACTGCCGGCTCGAGCAGCCCTGCTGATGAATGCCTAGCTCCTTAAACGCAGCTTTCGGATCAGTGTTTAAATGTACGTCAGAAACAGAAGCTCAATTTCTGTGCAACTTTCTGAGCATTTCTGAAGAATTTACACATTTCCACTCTTGAGTCCCTTCAGGAGGCCAAGGACTGTCATTTTATTTGATTTTTTTTTAACATTTTATGACGATGCATAAATATATTAAGTAGGTTCGACTCATTAAGAGAATGCAGAATGTATTTTTAGTGTAAATCAATAGACAGTACTCAATAATAATTTATTATTATATATTATTATTATTAATATATATATATTTTTGGAGATTGTCCTGTAAATATACAGTATCTTCATTTTCCATCTCTATGCCTTATGAGTGTAACACAAATTGTAAGCATGTATGACCTTCACTGTTTAATAAATCACTTACTTTAGATTATTTCATAATACATCTAAAGATATATATGTCCTCACTCCAAAATCGGACTAAATTATTTTACCCCACAGCGCTGTTGACTTCTGGATCCTGATTGGTCAGAAGGTGTTGATTAATTCTCTATAACAGCAGCTCTGACAGTAGCGCAGCTGCACATCACAGCTTTATGTTAATGCACTTGCTCTAATACGTTATCGTTTCTATAGTAACAGGTTTCCGGCATCCTCAGGACAGAGGAGTTTACGCTTTGCAGTTTCTCAGTAACGTGAAAAATGGCATTTTTCTTGTCTTATTAATTGCAAGCGAGAGAAAAAGACAGGCTGGTGAGGGAACGACTGGTTACAGCTGCTGTAACGTAAGTGAGAACAGGAACTAACTCGTTTCAGGGATGTTCCACAACATTAAATGTAACTATTGGATGATGGATAAAAAAAAAAAAAGAATGACGCGTTTGTAATCGCTGAGAAATTGCAAGTCCTGAAGAGTTTTATTCCTCGGTACTACACTCCTACACTCAACTACGCCCCACACACTCCTATGGTCTTATGTAGAACCCTACAACGAAGTGTTTTCCTACCAGAAATCATTCAAAGTAGAATTTTAGGAAGCTAAGCGCAATTAATTATCCAATGAACCCTGAAAGGACCCTTGAAGAGGTTACAGCTTTTGTCCCCTCAGCCTTGACTTTGCCACCTATGGTTTTCGTCTCCGATCTTCTGGCGGATCATTATTAACCATTATTAAAGTCGAAAACAGTTTCCATGGTTACCGACAAGTTGCCAGTAGGTCCTTATGTAATGGTCTGTAAATATGTCCATTCACAGCCACTCTAAACCTTTTTTTGCTTTCCTTTTGTTATTTTCACACAATTTTACCCTCTGACCTTACCTTCATCCTCATAATCTCACGCACAGCAGTCTCAAACTCCTCCGAGTTGTTGTAGTCCACGGTCATGACGTGAGGTCGGCCGATGTACTGCTCAGCGTACGGGTGCTGAGACGAGACCTGGCAAAAGAGGAAGAGAGAATAATCCTGGATAATGTTTAACTGATTCATCTCAGCAATCAAATCCATTTCTGTTTGCACTCACAGCGCTACATTTCTCATCAAGGCTCAAATCAATTACACTGGAGCACTTTTCATTCTTTTTTTTGCTATTGCATCTATTTTTTTTTTTTTAATTTGATAATCTGCTGTGGATATACGCATTTAAAACTACACAACAATTTGAATTTTTCCAGTTTAGGTTTTCGGTCAGCATCATTTTTTCCAACTAAATTATCCTGTACAGAAGAAAGTTGAATACAATAGCTTTCTACAAAATCAATAACATGATTTTCTTCATTGCTCCGCTTTTTTTTAAAAATAATAACCAGGAGCCGATTAGCAAGCTCTAACTCTCATATTTCTTTATAAATGATTGGATACTTTTGGATAATTCACTCACTCCGTAAGAGGCACTCACCTCTCTGGACGTTGGCTTCCCTCTGAAGAACTCATGGTTGAGTGAGCTGTGCGGAGGACGAAACTTAGGCTGCAGAAAAATGCATCCATTGGCTATTGCTTCTAAAGGGGCGGGTCCTTCATAGGGAAAACCAAAGCCAATGAAGAGCTGGATGGGAATAATAAAGAGACAACTTTTGAGCCAGGTTGAAAAAATAAAACCCTCAGACTTAGGAAAGAGTGTAACCCTGGGATAAAACAGACGGTGTGGTACTTGTAGACTTAGGATGGAATAAAACGTCACCTTGGCCTTGCGTAGAAGCTGTTGCAGGTCCTGTTGAGGCAGCAGTCCATGATTCTTAACAAAGGCAGGGACCTCAGGGGGGCGCTGTGTCTCATAGTACACCGTCCCATGTACTTCCATATAGCGATGTAGAATCTCCAGGAACTTCTCTTTACCCTGGTGTTGGATAAATCCAAAACATGAGTAAATATTTGAATCCTCTGAGCCAAAGGTACTTAACTTCCGAGCTGGCCATTGTTGCAGTAAATTTATGCACATTAGCTGGACTCAGGATGAGCACATCGGTATTCAGATAACTACAGACTATTTTACTATTTAATTAATTCGAAGTCAAAGTAGCAAATTAAAAGTGTGATGGAACAGCTTATATTGTATGCACATGCTTTCATGAGCTCACTTTAGCTTCTCATGGCTTCATTGTTGTGACATGAAATAACAGGATATGCTGGATCAAGTGCTATTTTAAAAGCTGCTGAATAATGAGTGTGGAAGCCATATTGTTAAAATTAAACCCAGTTTGCTGTGATTAATGAGATAATTCATGCAGCAATATATAGGAGATATACTAGACTCCTACGAAATTTATTTCAGTAATCAGCCTCTTCTCACTCATATATCATTTTATTAGTAAGCACTATAGTCTGAAAAGCAATACCAAGTTTCATTAATAGCAACAGCGATATATTTAAATCACTCAAGCTGAATCATTAATCATTGTGTATCTGAATCATTAATCATTGTGTGTTTATACCCCACACAGGACCACCAGCTGTCCTTTTTCTAATCTATATTCACCGTTCAACCTCAAGCCACCCACTTAGCCCTCAGGTTAAGTTTCCAAACCTTCCAAATGTCACCTGGCACCACCTCAAAGAGACGGCTGCCCCCTCACACTAAACACTCACTGTGACAAGGCTCATGGCAGAGCAGTATCGCTGCCAGAATGTTAAGCAGGTGGCAAGTTTCCGAATTTGAAGAGTAGCACCATGCTTGCAAAATCTGCTCACGTATTTTCGATGGCTTTTTAAAGCTGGCTGGTTCAGAAATGAAGGGGTGGGGGGAATGTGGGGTATTGGGGGTATTGGGGAAAGGTAGGGTATAGGTTGGGGTTTACTGAAGTGCAAGAAGATAGTGGCACTCAGATGCTGGACTGAAAGGTCTTTTTTTTGGCTATAATACAGCCAATTCAAATCATTTTCAAATCAAATCCTGAATCTGAATTGATTCAAACTAATTTGGAAAGCATGACTTTTTCACAACCTTTAGGATTTGCGATTCAAGATTTTATTGTTATTGTCTTGGGCAACAAAGTAGCGCTTTATATATATATATATATATATATATATATATATATATATATATATATATATATATATATACATATATAAAGCACTACTTAGTTGTTTTTTATATATTTATATATGGATATAAGGACATAAGGACATACTAATGCACTTAAACATAATGATTTAATCAGCAAATATTAACCATTTCAGTTGCCATTTATGATTTTTTTTAAAAATCCGCCTTGGTCTCGCCGTCATTGTGTGCGTTTTTGGTTTTTGTTCTAGTCCTGTCTCTGCCCCATCCTGTCATTGACTTGTTGCCTGATTGTGCTCTTTGTTTAGTTTTTCTACTTAATGTGTTATGTCACTGTATTGTTGCAATGTCGTGTCAGTTGTATCGATGTTATTAAGCCTTATTTTCCTAGTTTCTTCTTGTTCTGACCGATGCCTGGTAGTTCTGCCTACAGTAACTTTGCCTCTGTCTCTACTCCAGGACTGCCTTTTACTAAAGATCGCGTTGAGCTTAGGCACTTGCGTCGTCCTGCTTCTCACCACACAGAATATAAAGTATTTGTATATCTTAAAATTGAAGCATTTTGCACATATATCAATTAATTAGCAATTAAGTATTTTTTTCCATTGTCTTTACCTTGTCAGAAAGAAGCTGTGAAACATTAGAAGATAAAAATATAGAAAGAAAATATTAATCTCAAGTACTTGCTAAGACTTTATTTCACAGCTATTGGTGTCATTAGATTCTCACTATTCTAATGACGTGCATTTAATATCTCACGGTTATATCATTTATGAGTTATGCAAATTGGAAATTGGAAAGTGAAGAGCAGAGGTCTGAGGTAATAAAGTATAATTACCTGTTGCTGTATGTATGTCTGGTTTGTACTTTTCATTTTCAAACATCACCACATTTACTCTATAATCATATATTTTGTAAAGGCATATGGTGACTTTGTAGCATCAGACAGCTTCAAGGAGTTGATCTAAATCCCTAACAAATCTAAACTTTAAAGAGATTTGACAGCAAGAATGAGACCTAATACCCATCACTGTAATCTGGCTGCTGCTACGGACACTTTATATTCATCATGGCAGTTATTAGCATTCAGCTAGTTTGTGTTGTCAGAATTATTATCATGCTAGCTAGCTAACAAGCCGCTGTTAGACAGTATTAGCTAATGTTTTCTCTGACATTCATCGGTTCCTTGGCGATTGGGTCACTAATTTATCATCAGAAACTAAAGTCAGTTTGAAGCAGATGTCCATTTCTGTTACTTTCATACTTCAAATACATTTATGGGTTTCTACTTTTCTACCTTTCTACTTGAGCAAAGACTTTCGGTACTTTTAACACCTACGGTGAAAATATTAAAGAAAATGTAACAGGGTTGGAAAGAAGAATCACTGTCAAGACGTTTCTTCTCTGCAGTAGCGTTGTTTGACTTTTCCTTCACCTCTTTATTGTCACCTGTGTATTTTGAATGAAAGCGTACCTCAGTTGAAAAGTCTGAAAGGTCTGTTGAAGTTTGTGGAAGGAAAATAGAAGAGATTAGAAGTGCAGCCCTTCTGACACAAGGGCATATATGTCAAGATTAGCCATGAGAGCAGGAATAGCATTGAGCTATTTTCGCACAGCGTCTTCTCATAATGGGATTTAGGGGTTTTGGTTTAAAAAAAAAAAAAAAAGCTCAAATATATCCGACCCTTTTAGTCCACAAACTCCCTTAACAAATGTTCCAATGGCACCAAGGGAACGGGTCAGAGGTTGGAGAGACATCTAAGAGGAATGAAGCTTTGGTAGACCATTTTCTGCATGTTAACAGAGTAGGAATGTATTCCTTAAATAATCACATTCAAATTATTTCAATTCGTGCACTATAGCGCTGACTCGGGTCTACTTGTTCAAGGCAAGTCAAGATTCTGGTCCTTAAAAATCTTTGTATACGATCAAGCCATTGCTATTGACTTCCTCCGTGTTACCAACCAGCTTACTCTACTTCTATTATGTTGTGTGTAGCCATGACTGGAGGCCACAGCGATCGATAGCTTGCTCTGTGAGGATTTTCCAAACCAATTAGGGGATTATCTCCAGTGCTAAATGCTGAAAACAGAGAGGGATTAAATTTGAAGATGGCTTTGGAAGCTGGGTGCAGGGACTCACTTTTGGGGGACCTTGCAGGCAAAAAATAACTGGGATGAATTTAGATGCCAGTTCAAAAGTCTCGACCCAATTTGTATTAATAATAGCAGGATGCTTCACTGGCTAGAGTCTAGTGATCGCTTATTGACATTATTAGTTCAAGCTGTAGTTCAAACTGGAGATCTTGGTAATGAGAAAAATAATAATAATAAGACATGTTTGCAAGTTATCTGTAGGGATAAGAAAGATCTTTACGCATTCTGCATAGAAGCTCTGCATTTTAATGTCGGAGTATACTGTTATCACTTGAAAATATGCCAAGAGTCTTCTATTTTGCCAAAATAAAATGACAGATGAGCCAATCAAAATATGATTGACAGGACTGATTGACAATCGTGTAAATGTTTTGAACTCTCACATTTTAACTGACACCTCTGGTAGCCCCGCTTCCTTCCCCACATCTCACATTAGT
This sequence comes from Pangasius djambal, assembly GCA_022985145.1. Taxonomy (NCBI): domain Eukaryota; kingdom Metazoa; phylum Chordata; class Actinopteri; order Siluriformes; family Pangasiidae; genus Pangasius; species Pangasius djambal. Next base: position 33,368,197 of record CM040976.1, on the reverse strand, counting down.
CATCTCTCACCTCGCTTTCTGTCACAGTAAATAGAGAATGCTTGGAGTTCATTAATGAGAAACGAATCTATCGATGTACGCTTGTCTTAGCTAATAGTAGGCAAGTACATAGTTAACATAAGTTAGCTATATTTATTAGGAATGCCACTGAAAATCTGATAAGAAGATTAAAAAAGGTCTACAACAAATCTAACAATTTACAAATAACTTTAATGTAAATTAGAAAGTGATTTAAAATGTGCCCTGCATTCAAACAGTAGAACAGGGTTTGACAGTAACCACTAGGTGCTTGGGGAAAAAACTGCTGCTTATCGTTTTTAGTTAAGTTTTGGTTTGTTTACAACTTTACTTGCACACGTTCTTTCTATTCTCTGAAAAATATAGTATGTACAGCAATTGATAAGAAACTGTGTATGTAAACTGGTGGTTACTTTAAGGCTGGTATATACATGCACTCCAATTACTACCTTAGGAGAAGAGATTTGTGAAAGGTCTGCATCGGAAATGCGCTGCATCTTTACATCTCTGGGTATACGCTATACGGCCAAAGGTACTGTATGTGGACACCTGACCATCATACCTGAATGTGACTGTTGTGCATCTCCTCTCAAAGTTGGTTGCTCTTCTGGGAAGGCTTTCCACTAGATGTTGGAGCGTGGCTGTGAGGATTTGTGTTCATTCAGCTACAAGAGCATTAATGAGATCAGATGTTGGGATGTCGAGGAGGTCTGGGGTGCAGTCGGTGTTCCAGTTCATCCCAAAGGTGTTCAGTGGGGTTGAGGTCAGGGCTCTGTGCAGGACACTCGAGTTCTTCCACTCCAACCTTCACACACCATGTCTTCATGGAGCTCGCTTTGTGCACAGGGGCGTCGTCATGCCGGAACAGGTTTGGGCCTCTTAGTTCCAGTGAAGGGAAATCTTAAGGCTAGAGCATACAAAGACATTCTATACAATTCTGTGCATCCAAGTGGCAACGGTTTGGGGAAGAACCACATATGGCTGTGATGGTCAGGTGTCCAAATATCTTTGGCCATATAGTATACCTTAGAGAATACCTTTAACAACTGAAGGCTTACGTTATTCATGACTTCTTTAACAGAATGCCATTGGCCAGGGAAAGCTTAGATTGGCTGATGGGGAGCTGAAACTTTTCCTCAATTTCCGCTCCACACACAGCAAGTGTTGAATCAGCAAGTAACTGGATAAAATTCCAGAGTGTGAGCAAAGCATAATACCGTTCGGGTTGTTGAATGACCCTGTCAGAGTCTTGCCAGGGAAGCCACATTACACCCCAATTTACCCTCTATTTTACTCACTTCTGCCACAGTCTGGGGAGTAGAAAATAACTAGCTGGGCAAGAGAGTGTGAATATAAAAAGGTTAAGGAGTGAGAGAGATTATAAGTAGATTCGCAAAGTAGAAAAACAGAAGTGTAAGCAATAAGGAAAGGCATAAAAATGGAAATTAAGATAAAGTGTCAAAGGTAGGACTCAGGAACAATGGAAGGGAGGAGTATGGGAAAGAAAAGAAGAAGAAACAACAGAGAAAAGGGCAATTAAGATATTATTTCAAAAGGTCTATGAGGAAAAGGAGGAATGATGCTGGGAAGAAGAATGATAAATTGAGGATGTTGATGGAAGAGCTCTGTATGCATAATAAGCAGAACAGTCTCAGAGGCCTGAAACTTTTTTCGACATGCAGATGCCAGCAATCTGCTCTTGAGGATATCAAAATTCTCAGCTCTGCAGAATCACAGTCAAAGAGAGCCAATTTAACAGCAAGAACCTTGCAGCTTTGATTGCAGACCTGGAGTAAACAACACGAAACGCAATTCAGTTCCATCTAAAAGCCTGCAAAGCTCAGCCCTGCGATCCGTTTCAGCAGGAATGCCTTTGCCAAGAAAGCTTATTGATGAAGTTAAATTGCAAGAGAAGGCACCCACAACCCGAGGCAGTGCAAAGAAACGCTAGAAAGGATGAAAATGCACTCACAGGAAAACAGGAGCTCTGTACCAATATGCCACACGTAGTTCACTGACTCTACGTTTGAGGGCTTTTCTCAAGACACCATCCAGAATTGAGAAGGCAGTGGCAATAGGTGCCCCTCTGGCTGTGACTGCACTTCTGTCAACCAGGCCTGGGACATGGATTAATGATCTTCTGGTTGCAAGTTCAGACCCCTTTTTTTTCTTTTGGGACAGCCGACATACCTGATATATTAATTTGCATTTATCTTAATCGTTTGACAACCAAGCTATACCTCCTTGTAATGTGCAGTTATAAGCAGGGCGAAAGTGCGTAAACTCAAGATGGTATTTATTACAGGAAATCTAAGAATCATCGTCAAGATCCATAGCATTGGTCAAAACACAGAAAGATGTCATTAAAATGGGACAATGCGTAATCAAAAACAATAACAAGCACGAGCCAGAAAACTGGAACAAACAGGAAATAGGAAATAAGGCTCTGATACATGACTTCACATTAAGGAACTGGCTAATTAATTATTTACTTATTTAATTATTACTATTTTTTTTCCTTTTTTTAAACTGTTTTTGTATTCCTCTTTTGCTTCCAAATTGTGTTTGATGTGTCTTCATATTTCCCCTTTCTTTGTTTTTTTTATTACTTATTTAAAACATTCACCTGCTCTTCTTTTTTTCTTCCTTTCCTTTCCTTTTCTTTCTTTCCTTTTTAACTCCCTAGCTCTATTAGGAACGGTTTTACTAGTCCGTACTTTTTCTATAATTTCTTATAAAAGTGCTTATTGTCCAAAGAAGAGGTGTGTGTGTGTGTGAGAACGGGGTGAGAAAAAAAGACATTAAACGGAAAAAAAAAAATGACTGGGATTTTTTTTCTGACATAAATGTGGGATCAGCTGAAATCTGTCTAGTGATGGTCGGTGATGAATGAGACTTCAGAGCGTAAACTCTGCTGTGTGGATGGAAATGGACAGGCTGGAATGAAACTGGTATGTGAGCTGCCTGCAATCGAGACTAAGTTTTAAAAAAAAAAATGCTTTAATGTGATGGATAAGGAGCAAAATGTATGAAAAGAGACTTACCTGAAGCTGCATCAAGATGACATAGAAGAAAAAGAATGGAAAAAATAGTTGTAGGTTAGAAAAAAGCCCCATTTTTCTCCCTGTCTTAAAAGCTGTAGACAATTAAACAGCTTCTTACTTACAACAGACCAGTCTCTGCACTTGGCATAGTTAAAAACAAAGACAAGTGAGTTATTTTAAGCATGCGTAAGGTTCTGTCCTTCGGTTGTAATACATGCCCACAGTGTCGATTTTTAAAGGAGCGCTTTTCAGAAGTTTTGTGTGTCGTTCCACAATCTAGAGTACAACATACTGCTTTGAAAAGTAATTTAAGTCGAAATTAAAGTCGAGGCTTATTATCATCTTCGTCTTTGCGGAGAGATAACGTAATCTCCCAGAGCCCTTAGCGAGTGCGGCGTCTGAGAAGCGTGTAAGGTTTTAAGTGATGTGCGCTGAAACCTGATGTGTTAAACGTTAATTGATGCTGTAAATTTTATCATTACGTTTTGACTGCGTGGGTGTAGCGATAACGGAGATACAAGACACAAAGCAGAGGTGCGAACACTCTGGAACGTCTTATTATGTGGAGAGGAAAAAAAAAACGATTTGCCAGAAAAATCATAGCGTAGTATGTTTGTGGACGAGGCGTTTCTTGTTGTGCGCTAAGCAACAGTAAGAAACCAGCAATGCGAAGGTCTGGTGTAACTTAATAATTAGAATAATTATTAAATATTTTAACCAAGGCTCGTAAGTAGGTTTCCCAAATGGAGGGAGTATTTAATGTGATTCTCGCTGTAGCACTGGGCGATCGTCTTTGTCCTGTGATGCTTTTGGGAAATTTTTGTCTGAGCTTGATAAGGCGGTGAATATAAAACTGATTATCAGGATGGGTCTGGTGAAATAAGATTAAAGGGAAATGGAGCTGTTTCTAGGTCAGGATGTCTATTTCAAGCAGCATCCTCCTCCTCACCTTCCACATGCTGGCCTCCTTGCCGTACACGACTGCCATGTTCTTCACTTTGTTCTGCTGGATGTTGTGTTTCTCGGTCTCATTCAGCTCCTCGGATACAAAGCCCATGAAGGAGTTATCTGGGGTGTGGGCTGGGGGGAGAAAGGCATAGAGAGAGAGATGTCAGGAATTTGAGGAGTTGCATGTAGAAGTTGCATTTCTAATCATGAAATTACTTTTTTTGAAGGTATATTTCTGCCCAAAGTTTTAAAAAATTAATGGCAAAAGTCAATGCAAATTACAAAATGCAAAAGTTGCAAAGGCGATGGAAAAGATTTCCATCAAAAAAGCACCAGCACACCAGCATTTTTCAAAAGAAATATTGTATCTTCACTTTAAGCATAATCCTAATTTCTACAAATCTTCCAGTAGTAAAAAAGAAAAAAAATAAACCCCACAACTTTTCCCGTTACTGAGAAACCGCGAAGCCTAAACTCCTCTATCCTGAAGATGTCAGAAGACTTGAAGTTACAGCTTTACCTCTGACTGTTACAAAGCGCTGACACTGGAGACTCCTTCCATCTACTTATAGAAAAATTTGTTTTTAAATAAGTTAATGTGGAGCATAATTTATAAAGTCCTTGTTTACTTTGTTAGTAATTGCAGCTACAAATTAATCAACACCTTCCGGCCAATCGGAATTGAGAATTGATCAGGGCTGTGATTATCTATTTGGTTGGTAAAAGCAACACTTCTAGCTTGACTGTGTAACTTTCCAGACTTCATTCAATTTTCTTGATAAGATCATTTACTGTATTACAAAAAAAAGAAAAATACGAAAGGCTAGTGCGAAAAAATAAAGCTTGTGTATTACTCTAAATATTCATACTTTTCCCAAAGTTTTTCCTGAAAGTCCATATTTTTCCACGTCTGGAATTGAGTGCTTTTAAATTCTTCGCTTTCCCGGGAACGCTATACTTACGGAACATGGTCATGTATTGCCTGGTGTTGAGGTTCCAGTATCCCCAGTTCGTCCGGTAGCCGTGTAGAGTTGCATATTCCTCGTGGTTATAGGCTGGCTCTGTCCCAAACGTGTCTATGACTCGAATATGGCACCTGGAAAACGGCAGGAAGGGAATTCATCATATGTGGATCTGAATATATTTAATGTAGATTTGTAGGAAATTGGAGTTGATCCTTGTATCAGCTTCTCACTGCGGTTAAACCGTAGAGACTGTAGAGACAGTAGGGATGATTTTTTTTTTCCCCTAAGTCATCTAAATGCAGCCGGAATGAGCCATGAATACAAACAGAGCCTCTGACAACAACGTCCCCCAATTCAGAACACAGAAGCGTCTCAACACTCCTGTAATTTCTCTGCTAGAAAGACGAGTTTTGTCATTCGGTGAGTAGACCCATCCTAACACCATAATCTAAAACTGGAATGACAGGTTAGAAACGAAGCAGCTCTGTAGCAATCACACCTTTCTGTTCATGCATCGCGAATGCTTTTATTCAGTCAAAGGCAGCACCGTGCCAGAGGAACGCACAATAACACGCATTCACAGAGCCATCAAAACAAAGGCTCTCAATGCAAGGACGTGATTTAAAAAAAAAAGTGGGACAGCAGCCATTTTTGTCTGTGTTACCTTCTGGCTCTCCCTTTTAGTTACGCTGTCAGAGCTAGTCTTGCCGGAGTCCCTGCTTGCACTCTGCACACAATGTACATTGTCTTTCACCATTACGTGACAATAAACATACCTGATAATCTGTGTTCCTCTCTCCCTCTCCCTCTCTCTCTCTCTGTCGAGCTACACATGCTACTCCTGAGGTGCCAGTGATCCTGACCCCTTCTGCTCTCCGGACCTGCCAGATCCATCCTGATGCCCTACTTGTGCTTGGAGTTCTCATCTCATCATATAGAAGAGCTTTATTCATAATCGCACCATCCGGTGTCACCCAGATGAGGATGGGTTCCCTTTTGAGTCTGGGTCCTCTCAAGGTTTCTTCCTCATGGGGCAGTCATGGCCTAATGGTTCGAGAGTCGGACTCGTAACCCGAAGGTGAACCCGAAGGTCGTGGGTTGGAGTCTCGGGTCCGGCAAGGATTGTAGGTGGGGGGAGTGAATGACCAGCGCTCTCTGCCACCCTCAATACCATGACTGAGGTGAGACCCTTGAGCAAGGCACCGATCCCCCAACTGCTCCCCGGGCGCCGCAGCAAAAATGGCTGCCCACTGCTCCGGGTGTGTGTTTACGGTTTGTGTGTGTTCACTACTGTGTGTGCACTTGGATGGGTTACATGCAGAGCACAAATTCTGAGTATGGGTCACCACACTTGGCCACAAGTCACTTCACTTCATGTCGTCTCAGGGAGTTTTTCCTTGTCATTGGCTTGCTCATTAGGGATAAATTTATTCATTTAGACTTTATATCCAGAATTTATATATTTCTCTAAAGCTGCTTTGTGACAATGTCCATTGTTAAAAGCGCTGTACAAATAATTGAATTGAATTTACAATCTTCATCTGTTCAGTTTAGCTGAGCCTGAAGAAAGGAATAACATCAAAAATACACTCGCCAAGTTTCTGACAAATGACATCATGCTTGAGTGAGGCATAAATAACTAGTTAATTAGATAATAACGATTTTTCCCCTTTCAAAATGATAGGACAAAAACAAAAATTAATACGCAACTACATTTTGGTAATATGAACTGATAGTAGATGTTAAAGCATGGAGATTGAATTGTGTGTTTGTGTGTGTGAGTGTGTGTGTGTGAAGATACTGACACGTACAGAGCGGCGTTGCCTCGACCTTTCACTAATGCTTTATTAATGAAGTGGAGATGGTGATTATATAGGGTCATAAAAGTCCTCGAGGGAAAGCCGAGAGTGTTCTACAGCCTGATTAATGGCGTGCCATCGGTAAAGGGCATGATTTGTCGGTTTGGGGTGCGTGAGTGAGGATCAAACATGAATCCTGCTGAATCATATCATGACGACCTTCCACAAGGTCAGTGGCTCGGAATGTGAACTGTAATGCTCCGATACGACTTCGAGATCTTCTAATCGATTACGCTTTGTATGCTAGTGTGTGTGTGTGTGTGTGTGTGTGTGTGTGTGAGCTAGTATGCTAGAAACTTTGCTAAGTAGTAAAGATGTTCCACAAGGATCAATTCTTGGTCCAGTTCGGTTCACAATAGATATTGTCCAGTATGTGGATGATATATTCCTCAGTCTCTGTATATTACACTGTGGTGAAAAAGAAAACAATCAGTGGCAAACCACTGTGGTATAAGAGGAATAAAACACTTGGACACCTTCTGCTATAGGAAAATAATCAACTTTGTGTGTGTGTGTGTGTGTGTGTGTGTGAGAGAGAGAGAGAGAGAGAGAGAGAGAGAGAGAGACTCTGCATCTACTGGATCAATAAGCATTATTTCCATCACAAACCTGACAGCAGAATAACAGCAATCTGTTGACTGTCACACACACACACACACACACACACACACACACACACACACACACAAACAGTTTGTGGTGTGTTCCTCTGCCACTGTGGTTTGACGAAGTTAGAGAGCAGCCTCGGGGGAGAGTGAAATGGAAGTACAGAGAGCATGAAGTGTGTGTGTGTGTGTGTGTGTGTGTGTGTGTGAGTGTGTGAGTGTGTGTGTATGTGACAGAAAGAGAGAAATTGGAGGACTGATTAAGCGCAGCTCTAATTAATGCAATTCAGGATAATTGCTGTCTGGTGTAACTGAGACTGCTCTGAAAGAAAGTGAGTCGAAGAGAAGAGAAGAGAAGAGAAGAGAAGAGAAGAGAAGAGAGTCGAAGAGAAGAGAAGAGAAGAGAAGAGAAGAGAAGAGAAGAACGAGTGACACACTGACTTGTGTTTCTTTAAGGACAGCCCCATGTGCTGTTTCATCTGCTGTAAGCCGTGGTAGTCGGTGTAGATGAGGTCAAAGGGCAAAGGTCCAGTAAGTGGGCAACTTCCTCTCCCAGGTGGCACACCAAGGAACCTGCCGGAATCAGAAACGCACAAATAATTAATTTTCTAGAACAGCAGCTCTGACAGCAGTGCAGCTGCAAATCACAGGTTTATATTCATGCGCTCGTGCTAATACATTATCGTTTCTATAGTAACAGCTCATGCACAGGGACAGGTATGGCGAATTCTCCACATAAGCAATGTTCTGTATGGAGACTTTATTTATCAGTTATATCAATTCCATACCAACAACACAACATGGTGTGTTTTATTCCTTACTCCTTTCCCATCATGGTTTTATTGCTCCAACATTAAACATGGTATTATGGATTCAGATTGCTTTTGCGCTTGAACATTTTTCTGCTGGCAAAATTACCAGAATATCGTCTCTGTAACACGATTATCATTTCAACGTAAGCAAATAAAGCTCCATGTAGAAAAGAAAAATTCAGTACTCATTCCAACTGGGTCATTTAAAAAAATGATTAAAAAGTAGTTTTATTCTTTTTATTTGATTTACGCAACCCACACGCACACACACAAGCTGCAGAGGAACGAGGGGAAGAGCAGGAAAGTCTTTGAAACAGCCGAAAGACCCCGAGAGCAACACCCGCTTCTCTGGTTTGGTGTGAAAGGGATGAAGGAGAATTTATTATTGAACAGGAGGCTTTCCGGAACCTCCTGCTAATCTCATTTCGCTCTGGTCTCCCGGGCGTCCTGTTCGAGAAAGCCGACCGTCGGCTCCTTCTGAGCTCCGACAAGAGAAAGAGTGCTGTGGAAGATATCAGTCATACAGCTCTAGGCTTTAGAAAGGAAAAAAAAAAGGCACTTCCACATGTAAGGAAGAAAACCCTGTAAATGTAACTATAAATGGATGGAAAATGTGTCCTGTAATAAATAAAAACGTTGGCAAATTGCTATGGCATGAGAGGAATAAAATACTTCCGGACATGCTGTTATAGGAAAGTAATCAACAGTGTGGTGGGGTGATGAAGAGGAGTTACTGTCACCACACTACAGTTGATTCTTTTTCCATAATAGCACATCCCAAAGTGTTTTATTCCTCTTCTGCCACAGCAATTTACAACTGCAATTTACACTTATTAAAGTACAATACAGTACACATCTATAGCACTTTTTTATCTATTTATAGTTACATTTAATGTTGCGGAACAAGTCAAGTTACTTTCTGTTCTCTCTCATGTTCTAGCAGTCGTTCCATCACCAGCCTCTTTTATCTCTCTTATGAAGTTAATAAAAAAAAAATGGGCACATTACCAAGTTGTAAACTCCGCCGTGTTGTAAACCGTAAAGTTACAGCTCTACCCGTGTCTGTTAGAACGTGCTGACACTGGAGACTCCTCCCATAAATGTTAAATGTTAACCATCTCCTTACAGAAAGCTTCACCATATTTATACCCGTTTATGTGGAGCGTCTGCCGTACACGTCCCTGTGAAGGGGCTGTTACTATAGAAACGTTAACGTATTAGAACAAGCGCATTAATACAAATCTACATTCATCAACACCCTCTGACCAGTTAGAATCCACGATTCAATCACAGCACCACTGCACTCTCTATTTGGGTTTCGTTTATTAGAGTGCCGCAGAGGATGCGTTCGTGTGTTAAGCACGAGCAGCCTTCGTTACGGAGCGCAACACGACAGCAACGTGATCTCCAATCCGAGACGGATCTCCATGCGCGAGTGTGAAAGCGGAAGAGCGTCAAACTCATTGACATTAGCGATGATGACTTACTGGGAACGTTTCCAAACGACTCTGAGTAACTCCACAAACGAGTGTATCAAGACGTAATGAGTTTTTGGGGGTTTGGAGTCCGTCTGGGTGGCCTGTGGTCCGATCGATAACCCCACACACACACACACACATACACACACACACACACACACACAGAGCAAATCAGTTCTGAAAACTGACCAAGTGTGCAAGTGCCTCCAGCAACCAGCGCTGCACGAACACACACCACAACCGAATCAATAAATCAATAAAACTAGCCTCATTTTTTTTCTCAGTAAAAGTTTCTCAACACCCTTTAGAAGAAAAAAAAAATGTTCCTTAGAGGTTCTTTTGATGGATTTCTAAAGGGGTTCTACATGAAACCTAGTCTCAGCCCTAGAGTGCCTGATAGCTTTTGAAAGTTGCAATCTGATTGGCTGGATTTACACTCCTATACAATAAAAGGAAAAAAAAATAGCTTTAACAGACACAATGTTTTTTTTTTTAAGCAAGATCCATTCTAGACCTGGACTGAACAAAAAGTTCAGTGCATCACATCTTCCTGTAAAAAAGATTTAAAGATGGGACGTACCAGATACTTTAGCAACAGCTACAAGTCTAGCGCAGTCTCAGATCAGAGTGAGCAGTGAGTTTAGCTGTTGTTTGTGCGTTTTATCAGAATTTTTATTCCGATTTTTACACCTCTCTGGGATTTTAACCCTACGTTCGCACTAGTGAGTGACAAAGTGTCAGGCGAGAGTTCACTTCCTACGTACGTGTGTGACGCTGAGTCATGATTTCACTGACATTGACAACCAACAGAAACCAAGCGACATTTGAACTGAGAGATTCTCGATTCTATGCAAATTAGGTAAAGCGACAAATCCAAACGAGTGGCTCGAATGATTTCTCAGACCAATCCTATGGCACATGGGCTCACAACTTTATTTCCTGCCTGCAGTTAGTTCCCATTTATTGTTTGGAAGAAAAAAACCTATAACCGTGGTTTCATCTAATCATGTCACATACGACTTCTCATTAAATGTGTGAGGAGGTAAAGCTTGGAAGGAAGTAGCCGAGATCATTGGTGCCTCTGGTGAGTTTATGTAACTAGCACAGTTAGCTTGCTTTTCTACACTAGGGCCTTTCGCACCGCTTTAGTTCCTGAACTAAAGTTCAACAATGGAAACAAAGAAGAACAACGTAAACAACCAGAGGATGGAGGACGCCGTGATCGGAGCCGTGCTGCACTCCAGCGTCCGTCCATCTATCGCTGTTCTCCATACTTGTGAAATAAGTCGACACTACAGTATGTTTACACGGCGTTTTAAATCATGGCGGGTGACGGCGTGTTTGTACGCGTTTGGCCAATCAACGTCTACTTACATCACGGAGATTACCAGTTGTGCTGTTAGACCCTGCTCCGGAGTAGGAGCTAATCTGGTTCTCGAAAAAGGCAGTCCGGTACTAAAATCGCACCCAGCTCCGGAGGTGCGAAAATGCCAAAACGTGGGTAGTTCCACAATTAGTTCAGGTTCTATGAAAAGGTTCCCGCGGTGCGAAAGGCCCTAATGCCTAACACGCAAGTCAAACAACCAATTTTCACACTGATTACTTCTGATCATTATTTAATTTTTATTTACCTAGTTAACTTTAGAAGCTATATATAACTATACACTACCGTTTCTCGTCGAAGCGGAAAAAAATGCTAGACGGGACACGCCCACAAGAGAAATTACGGATGACACGTGCGACGCGTTACCTGCCAGCGTCACCTGCTCGCGTGACAAGCCTCGGATTTCAACTCGCAAGCTCCCTGCTGCACCTTAACTAGAAACTAGTTCATTTTCTCTGAACTTGTCATTTTATAGAGCTATTCTTTTCTTTTTTCTCCTCCAGTGTCAGGCTGCTCTTCAATCAGTGCTCACGCTCGACAGACAAATCACAGGCTTTACTGTGTCTGAAAGCCTTCTCTCTCTATTTTTCGCCGTGTCTGAGGACATTTAACACCCTCTTCCTCCTGTACTACGCTCTCCAGCTATGTTCTCCCAGCGGCCATATTGGATGTCGTTTTTTGTGAGCGGTCTCCATCTTTCTCCTTCACTCTGTGTGATGAATGGCCTCGAGGTTAATGCCTCGCTGGCCTCTTGTGCCTCGTGTCCGTCTCTCCTCGATGAGGAATTTAAAGGCTAGCCTTGGTTATAGCAGGACGCTTCACAATGCCGCTCCAGAACATGACTTATGAGGCAATTTTCCTCCCCGTGCCGCTCACATATGGCTTTCTGAAGCATACTGTTTGTTTAGGGGGTCTGAAGTGGAAAGCATATCAATAATTCATGTTTGAGGAGGGGATCGACCACAGAAATGAGGCAAAAAAATGCGACGTGGTCAGCCGCGACTGCTACAAGGTGCTCAAACTGGTGAAAAGTCAGAGTGGGATTTAAATGACTGGCAGAAGGGATCGACTTTTACACGTTATTCATCACGTGTGTGCACGTGTGACCTGTATTAGGCAACAACCACAGCATGATGCAGGCATTATATCGAGTTAAGACAGCATTATAAGAAACCTAAATATAATAAATCCTGTCAGAGCTGCTGTTATAGATAATTAATCAACACCTTCTGACTAATCAGAATCCAAAATTAGAGAACATTAGTGCGTTGCAGTCTAGCATTAAAATTAAAGCACGTGCTTCAAATTTGCCTGAAGTTCCACTTCAGCACGGCTCTGTATCTAAAAAAGTGATTGTAGGTATGGCTGGAGGTGGCGAGACTGTAGGCTATTGTGGCACAAGAGGGTTACAATGACAGTACTTAACACCCGAGGAAATGATAGCGTCCATTAAATATGGCTTCCTCTTTCATCCTCTCTCTCCGCTGCTGATTTCAGATCCTTCTCGGTCCTCTCCATGCAGATAATGGATGCCCTCTTCAGCCTTTCTCTTCTTAATGTGCCCTAGCTGATGGTGCTGAAGTGCACTCCAGAGTGCTAATGACTCACCGGGGTGAGAGGAACAGCTGCATCTACAAACCTGTCACACACACCCAACTGTTTTAGTGCTGGAAGCTTGTGTGTGTGTGTGTGTGTGTGTGTGTGTGTGTGTGTGTGTGTTGCTAATGCTAATGTTTTACTTTACTGAGGTTCTATTTATTTACATTATAAAGGCTTCACGTTTTTACATTAATAGGTTATGCACAAATTCTGACTTGAACGCAGGTCACCTGTTTTTTTGTTTTTTTTTTTAAATACGGAAACTCGACTAGTGACAGGCGATTCGGTTTGGGCTGAGGGGCGGGGTTTGTCCTGGGTTTTAATTCAGATTAAACCACTTGATGAAGTGATTTTTGTTCATTTGTTCATGCAGCCCATAATATTGCCAGGTAGGGAAATGGGTCTGTTTACAGAGGAAACGCCAGAGATGCACAGTACATACCTGGTGGACCCCTAGTACGAGTTCATCTGAGCACTAGTAGGTCTGAAATTATTTTAATTATTTTAAAACAATTTTAGTGATATCCTTTTGTAAAAAGAAGCATGATTCCTGATTCCAATTATAATATCCCAATTAGAATGTCCCTCCAAATCAAACCTTTGTTTTTTTGCTAGTTGTGAAGCCTTAATTATCCGATAAACCCTAAAAGAACCCACAAAGAACCCTTTTTCTAAGTGCACCTGGCTTGTTATATCATTAACAAGTAAAGTAAAATTCATAACGAGGCATTTTCATTAAAGCATGTTAGCTAAGCATAAATATCTAAATTTCTACTAAAATACACTAAAGGAAAATGTAGAACGATAAAGATTCTTTGTTTGATCCACTGGCAAAAGTCTTCAAAGTTCTAGGCAGAAACCCTTCAAGAAAATGTTTTCATTATTAGAACAACAGTTTCGTTATTTTATGTGAATAACCCTTATCCAATTATCCAGTAAAACATTATTATCCTTAAAGAACCCTTGGAGTACCTTTTTTTAAATGGTATGAACCTTTAAATATCCAAGAACCCTTAAAGAACCCACGAAGAATCATTTTTGGAAATAAAGAGCCCTTATTCATTCATCCAATCAAACCAAACAATCCTCAAAGAACCCCTTTAAAAGCTTTTGTCTCTTATTACACCATTAAGAACCCTAAAAGAAAGCTAATGACACATAATTATCCAATGAACCCTTAAAGAACGTCTGAGGAAGGTCCTTCAAGAACTTTTTTTTTTCCCCAAACTGGAACGGTGTTTGGTACAAACCTCAAAGCATTGCTCATCATTTTCTTCTTAATACATAGAACCTGTCAGGAGTTTAACATTTGGTACTTAGTATAAAAGTTCTTCAAGGGCTCATTGGGTACTTTAGGGTCCATAGTTTTAACGAAGGAAAATGGTTCCGCTTTGCAAACACTGTGCTATAGGTGTCTACGTAGCAGAACTTTCAAAGGTTCCTCCAGAGGGCCAACCTGGAGTACCGTTAATGGAGTGTATTGTTGTGTGAAATTAAGCCATTACTTGAAAAAAAAAAAGTTATCCATCATCTCAATGTGTTTGTTTTATAATCTTATCTCGGGCTGAAAGTAATAAAAATGGCATCTCCACATGTTGTTTTCGATGCGGGCTGCATTTCTAAAACCAGCTCCATTAATAGAAATTGGAAATGGAGGAAGCAAAGAGGCACTCGTGCGTTCTCGTTTTCCCTTCGACATGAGTGTTTTGCTGCTCTGCCTTTACAGGATCGTACAGAGTCTAATTTATTTAATTGGACTGAAATCCCCCCTTTCCTTCTCTCTCTCTCTCTCTCTCTCTCTCTCTCTCTCTCTCTTTCCCTCTCTCTTATTCTCTCTCTCTCTCTCATTACACTTGTGAAATAAGTCCTTGGATATGAGATTACATTAGCCGCTGCCTAATTGAGTTTCTGTGTCTGGACTCAGAGATTTACGAAGCCCTCGCCGTTCACTCGTCTTTTTCTCGCCAAAGTGCCTGGCATTCTGTATCATTAAATGGCTTTTAAGAGAATTACTGCCTTCTGTTAATCATGTTTTATAGCGCAGCGCCGCTGAATTCTGGACTCTGATTGGTCAGAAGGTGTTGATTAATTCTCTAGAACAGCAGCTCTGACAGTAGTGCAGCTGCACATCACAGCTTTATGTTAAGCTGCTCGTTCTAATACGTTATCGTTTCTGTAGTAACGGCTCTTTCCCAGGGACTTAAACACATAAACACTTGATATGGTGAGTTTTTTTTTTTTTTTTGTAAAGAGACGTGTGTTTATGTAACATTTATGCAAGGAGTCTCCAGCGTCAGCGCTTTGTAACAGTCAGAGGTAAAGCTGTCACTTCGAGCGTGACATCTTCAGGACAGAAGAGTTTACGATTCACGCTTTTCAAAAACGACAAAAAAAAATGACAAGCTGCTTTTTTGTCTTATTAACTTCAACAGAGAGAGAAAAAAAGCGAGGCTGGTGAGGGAACGACTGATTACAGCCGCTACAACATAAGTGAGAACTCGTTTCTGCACCATTAACTGTAACAATAAATGGATAAAAAGTATGATGTGTTGTTATTTAATTAATATGAAATTGTACTCACGGGCAAATTGCTCTTATATGAGAGGAATAAAACACTTTAGGAAGAGCTGTTACAGGAAGAATCAGAAACTTCGGGTTGGTAACAGTGACTCCGCTTCGTCACACCACACTGTCACTGATTATTTCCTTATAACCGCCCGACACACACACAGAGTTTCTGTTACACATCGCACTTTTTATCAGTTTATAGTTACATTTAATGTTGTGGGATGTTCACAGCGATCACAGAGATCCAGCGAGAACGTTTTGAGAAACAGGATGTGTGTGTGTGTGTGTGTGTGTGTGTGTGTGATGGAGAGAGTGAATAATGAGGCGGGAAGGGAAAAAAAATGACTCATTTGCAAATGTATTCTGATCATAAATCATAATCATGCATGTTCGGCGTGGAAAAAAAAGAAAAAAAAAATCAATTTAAAAATAATGAACTGTCTGGCAGATGGAGTTTCAATCAGATTACGGTTAAATTAAAACGATCTGCTTTACATATTAATGCATTAAACATTAAAATAAGCTCATTATTTATACATTAGCGAAAACTTAAATGTCGTGAGGATATATGAATAAAAAAAACGCTGCCAAATCAGAACTTCCTTTAAAAACTATCTCCACGTTGTTCTTCTCACTCTTGGCTGACTTGGATATTTAAATAGATGTTATTTTCTATACACTGCTGGCTCTAAGCACACACACACACACACACACACACACACACACACACACACTGTCTAAAAAGCTGTTAAATAAATCAATATGGTAGTAAAATAGACCGAGTGCAGACTTCTGGCACTCAGCAAGTCAGTCTTATGTTAATTTTATATTTTATATTTTTGCTAAAAGTGTAAGAATATTGAAAATGATTTTCCAGCATAACCCTTTTTATCGGCTCAGTTTATCTAGCAGATGTTACACTATTCATGTATGTATTATTGATAAACAAAGAGCCTCGTCCTGCTGAGACTAGTGGGAGGAAGACAATAGAAACGGAATTAGAACTGACAGCAGAACATTAGCGCAAGGAAACAATCGTGCATAATATAATCATTATACGATCAGTGATTAAAAAGAAAAGATCAAATAAAGCAGACAAATTCAATTAAGCGTTCTCAAATGAAAACCAGAAATAAAAAATGTAAAGCCAACAATCAACCGTAGAACCAAAAAAATAAAAATCATATTATACAATCTAGTTAAAAAAAAAAACACACTTGCATAAAGAAATGAGTTACAATCATGAAAAGAAAGAAAGAAAGAAAGAAAGAAAGAAAGAAAGAAAGAAGTGAAGGCTTATTTACTTTATTTATTACTTTATTTCTGTTTTTATTGACTCTTATTCTTACGCTGTTTCAGATAAACAAACAAAAAACGTCTGCGTGAACAAATCAGTTCTCAAGTAACACAACAGCTGAACGTTATCATGCTGAAAAAAAAACACGATGGCTGATTTACTTCTCTTTTATTGATTTTTAACTTTATTTTGATTTTTACTGTCGTGCTGTTTCATTTAGGATGAACAAAATAACTGAATTCGATCATAATAACATGTTTCGGCATATTCTGAATTTCATTCCACTGATAAAAAAAAAAAAGAACGTAATTATAAAAGTAAACTGCATTAAACGGAATTACATTAAATTAATAATGTTTAATGACTTATTTTAGTTTCACATGCTGAAGCATAAATCATTTTTGTAACAAATAACAAAATGTTATTTTTGTATTATGCGACAGAGCGGATATGCTGAGTCTGGTGAGTTGAGCGTAACAAGCTGAAATGAAATTATTTGTAAATTTGTATCAAAAAGACGATTTTATTGGCTCCCATCCCTTCTTCATCTCTTATTTATAATTTAAAAATGTTTATTAGCATTTTATTGGAATTTGCATTGCTATATAAAATAGGAAGCTGTGATGAGGAACATGGACGCTCCATCGCTAAAAAGAACCGGAGGAACGCCTAAAGAACCTGAACCTGCACTACGGCTGTGTCTCAAATTAATATACATAAGATCAAACACTATGTAGTTGAGTACCTAGAACCATCTAGTACCCATATTTCCACTGTAAACACACTCCACGAATACAAATGTGTAAAGTATGAGCTTTATATTGATGCACGTCTTCCTGCAGCCAGCAGCACTATAAACACTGATCTTTACACATTTCTAAACTGTTTCTGCTCTACGCTCTCTCTCTCTCTCTCTCTCCCTCTCTCTCTCTCTCTCTCTCTCCTAGTACACCCAGCCATAATCTGAACCTCACTAGCGTTTAGTCAGCCGTTTTGCTCTTTTAGTCTTAGAGAGACATATAGACAGAGAAAGATGAACAAACAGAAATACAGAGAGAAAAACAGGAGAGAGAGAGAGAGAGAGAGAGTGAGCGAGAAAGATGGACTGACAGACAGAAAGACAGGGAGAGAGAGAGAGAGAGAGAGAGAGAGAGGGGGAGAGAGAGAGAGAGACAGACAGACAGACAAGTGATATATGGAGAGAAAAAGGGATTTGAAAGATCAATATACAAAAAAGAGAAATAGTAATGGAGAGAGTTTGGCGGTATGTGTGTGTGTGTGTGTGTGTGTGTGTGTGTGTGTGTGTGTGTGGCCACTGAAATCAACACATCATGCCGTAGGTTTAATTTCACACCTGAGTGCTCAAGAGCCTCGACATCTCGTACAAGCTGACCTACACACACTCGCAATCCCGTCACTGAAATACTCCTGCAGCAGCGTTCCAAATAATCTCACAACTTTCCCTTCCTCACACTGATAATAATAATAAAATCAGCACACACACACACACACACACACACACACACACACACACATGGTTGAGACGTTTTTCATTTACAGCAACGTATAAGAGAATGATGCTGGGTGTGGAGAACTGTGAGAGTGTGAGGATAGCGAGGTCCCTGTGACACACTCTTAACTAATCAGAACTACACACAAACATATACACACTGATTATTGATGTGTCTGTGTCTGAGAGGAAATCTGCTGCTTCTGTCACTCTGCGAGCGCAAACATGAAGAATGAAACATCAGCAGCTTTCTTTTAACTGTGAACTGCAGAGCTGCTACTCAGTCACCTATAACACACACACACACACACACACAGTCTGTCTGTCTCACTGTCTGTATGAGAGAAGAGAAGAGAAGAGAAGAGAAGAGAAGAGAAGAGAAGAGAAGAGACGAGACGAGACGAGACGAGACGAGACGAGACGAACTCTCGGCCCTGGTTAGTGGACAGCGTGAGTACCACGAATACACCGTTGTATGTCTAACGGAGATATATGTAAAATACCGGACTGTTCAGTGGAACTAGCCAGCTTCTCACTAGTTCAAGTAAACAGAGAGAAACAATTCAATTTCATTTCTATAGCGCTTTTAACAATAGACATTGTCGCGAAGCAGCTTTACAGAAATAAATGGATTCAAAAATTATATAGGAAATATGTGAATTTATCCCTAATGAGCAAGCCAGAGGCAACGGTGGCAAGCAAAAACTCCCTGAGACAATATGAGGAAGAAACCTTGAGAGGAACCAGGCTCCAAGGGAACCCATCCTCATCTGGGTGCAGTGAAACAGTGCGGTATGAAGTCAGGTGGAGGTCTTTGTTAACTCCAAATGGTGTAACCCAGGACATGTTGCTACGAAGGCAACAATTTGCATGCCTGAAGTTGAGCTGCTGGCCATTGGGTTGAGGCCATACTATCTGCCCTGGGAGTTTTCAGCTGCCACTGTTGTTATTGTTTACATTCCACCGTCGGCAATGGCGGCGCGAGCTTGTGACGTCATTCAGTCCACTGTCGCAGACATGGCATCCCAGTGAACTCCTCATAATTAATGGATTTTAATCATTAAAATCTCAAAGACCCTGACCAATTTTACCTAGTATGTAACCTGCAACACTAGAGGGGATAAGACCTTGGACTTGCTTACTTCTGCTTGGAGTTCCCATGAAGATGGCTTAGGACTACAATTGCTATGAGAGTTTTAGGACTGCACTTGCCATGTTTTGCACTCAAGTCTGCATCAGTGAACAGTTGATAAGTTACACAATTGCACTATTTGACCATATAGTAGCCATCATCATCTCTATCTTGTTCATTAGGGATAAATTCATTCGTTTAAACTTTATATCCTGAATGCATTTATTTCTGTAAAGCTGCTTTGTGACAATGTCCGTTGTTGCGCTATACAAATAAAATTGAATGGAACTGAATTGCTGTATGCCATTGTTAAGGAGGTATACAGCAGCCACCCCCCCCACCCCCCACCAACACACACACACACACACACACACACACACAGCAAATCAGACCACTGTTTGATACAGCTCACTACTACATACAAGTTTGTTGTTAGGAGACTGTGCAGCTGTGGTCTGTGAAGGCACAGGAGGCCCTGATAGAGTGTTACAGAATGTTACAGGACAACTAACTGGGAGCTGTTTCAGGAAGATCATGAAGATGACATTGAGGGTCTCACACAGTGTGTAACAGACTACATCAGGTTCTGTGAGGGGATTGTTGCCCCCACCAAGAAGGTCCAGTGCTTCTCCAGCAACAAGCCTTGGATCAACAGGGACATCAAAGCCCTGCAGGGGACACTGAAGATGCCAAGAAGGAAATAACGAAGGAGCTGAGGAGGGCTAAAGACTTCTATAAGAACAGGATTGAGGGGAAGCTGCAACAGGACAATCCAAGAGAGGTGTGGGGGGAGTGAGGAGCATTACTGGCATGAAAAGCACAGAAGGAACAGTTGAGGGGACAAAGGGTCATGCAGGCTGAACCTCCCTTCACCTCCTCAAATGTCCCCATTCACACCTTCAAGATGGCTGTCCCCATTCACACCTCGGCTGCCCCGTCCTCCTCAGGACTTCCTGTGACATGACAAGATTGGGGCATGACAGCCATAGCCCACCTCTTCTCTCCAGCAGACAGCACAATGACAGAGAACGACATCACAACACCTCCCACACCTAGGAAGACAGCATCACCACCACCACCACCACCACCAAGTGATGCAGGTGGACCAGGACCTCGTGGCCTGGATTACAGACTACCTCACCAACAGGCTGCAGTATGTCAGGCTGCAAGGCTAGTTGTCAGACAGAAACACTGGTGCAGTCACCGTCGCCATTCTTGTTCACTCTATACACTTCTGTCTTCTGCTTCAATTTGGGAACGTGCCACCTACACAAGTTCTCGCATGACTCCTCCACTGGCTGCTTTTTCACAGATGATAAGGAGGAGGAGTACAGAGACTTCACTGAAAGCTTCATAGGATGGTGCGACAACAACCACCTTCAGCTCAACATCGGGAAAACCAAAGAGCTGGTGGTGGACTTCTGGTGCAGCAAGAGGCCCCAAACCCCTGTCACCATAAGGGGGGAGGGAGTGGAGATAGTGGACACCTTCAAGTTCCTAGGGGTGCAACTAAGCAACAAACTGAACTGGTCAGACCACACTGAGACCCTCTATAGGAAAGGACAGCACAGGATGTTCTTTCTGAGGAGGCTCAGGTCCTTTAATGTGTGCATTAGGCTGCTGGGGAGGTGGCATTAGGACATGTGGTCCCAACAAACTGGGCAAGCTGGTGAGGAAGGTCAGCTCTGTGGTGGGGATGGAACTGGACAGTGTGGAGGCAGTGACTGAGAAGAGGATGAATGGGAAGCTGAAAGCTATCACGGACAATCCTTCTCATCCTCTCTATGCTGAGCTGAGGCAGCTTAGGAGCACATTCAGCCTCAGATTCCTCCAGCTACATGCCTCAAGACGTCTGGGGGCTCTTTCGTGCCATCAGCCATCAGAGTCCACAATGCAACAGTACCCAGTGCCTCCTACTCCACTGTCACATTGATATTGCACATGTATATAAATACAAAGGATAATGCACATGTATATACAAATAGAACTCTAGCATATGTACATACACAGCGATCTATTTTATTGTTTCTATTAGTTTTATTATTTTTATTTATCTCATTTTTAATACAATTTCTGATGTATAGGTATTTATGGAAATTCTTTCCTTTTCCTTGATGTTACTGTGCTGTTGTGTCAACTTGAATTTCCCCAATGGGAATCAATAAAGGTACATCTTATCTTACCTTAAAAGAGAAGAGAAGAGAAGAGAAGAGAAGAGAAGAGAAGAGAAGAGAAGAGAAGAGAAGAGAAGAGAAGAGAAGAGGAAAAAAACTGAAAAAAGAAATGGGGAAAGGTAAATGGAGAGTGACAAAAAACAAGAAGGGAACAGAAAAAAAACACAGCTGAAGAGAAAACAAAAACAGGCGAAAAAGAAAAGGCATGAGAAGACAAAAGATATGAGAGAAGAAAGCAAACAAGAAAAGAAGAAAAGATAAAAACTTGGATAGAAGTGAAGAGAAAAAAGAGACAGAAAGAGAAATGGAAAGAAAAGAAGAGGAAAAGAAAAGAGACGAGAAGACGAATAAATGAGCGAAGAAGAATAGAAGAGAAGAAGAAACTGAGACACACTTTAAGAGAGAAAAGAGAAATCCAAAGAACAGAGAAAAGAAGATAAGAAGAGAAAAATAAGACATGAGAGGACAAAAGAAATGAGGGAAGATAACATATGTAAAGAACTAAATAAAAATCTATTTTTTTCTTTTCTGCATATATATATATATATATATATATATATATATACAGTCAGGTCCGTAAGTATTTGGACAGTGACAGAGGTTTTGTGATTTTGCCTTTATACACCACCACAATGGATTTGAAATAAAACAATCAAGATTTGATTGAAGTGTAGACTTTCAACGTTATTTTAAGAGGTTCTACAAAAACCATTTACCATTTAGGAATTACAGCCATTTTCAGCAAACTACCTCCATTTTCAGGGCTCAAAGGTATTTGGACAAAGTGACATAATTGTAAATATAACCATAATTTTAATACTTGGATGAAAATCCTTTGCAGTCAATGACTGCCTGAAGTCTGGAGCCCATGTTCTCAAAACTCAAATTCTGAGTTTCCTCCCTGGAGATGCTTTGCCAGGCCTCACTGCAGCCACCTTCAGCTGCTGCTTGTTTGTGGGTCTTTCTGCCTTCAGTCTTGTCTTCAGTAAGTGAAAAGCAGCTCTATTGGGTTGAGATCAGGCGACTGACTTGGCCATTGGAGAATATTCCATTTCTTTGCCTTCAAAAAGTCTTGAGTTGCTTTCGCAGTATGTTTAGGGTCGTTATCCACCTGCACTGTGAAGCGGCGTCCTATCAGTTTTGTAGCATTTGGCTGAATGTGAGCAGAGAGTAGAGCCCTTTACACCTCAGAATTCATCCTGCTACTTCTGTCAGCAGTCACATCATCAATAAACACCAGTGAGCCCGTTCCATTGGCAGCCATACATGCCCATGCCATAACACTGCCTCCACCATGTTTGACACATGATGTGGTATACTTTGGATCATGAGCTGTTCCTTTCTTTTGCCATACTTTTCTCTTCCCATTATTCTGGTACAAGTTAATCTTGGTTTCATCAGTCCATATATATATATATTGATATTCTCTGACCTCAGCTTTTGATGGCTTTCTCTGTGGATCTGTGCTCATGCAGTACAACATGTGGTCTGATCCGACTGATCCGTGTCCATCTGCCACCTCCACGTCTCCATCCCTGAGGACATCTCTCACACTTCACACCTTACGTCAGTGTTCATCTTAGAGAACTGTTTCCTTTTTAACGCCATTACTGAGACCCACTGAGACTCGCTATCCAGTAACAGAGACGAGCTCATCCTCATCACACACTTATTAATGAAACACATTTCCGCTCGCTAATTACACCTGGAATGTTTAACATTTTTGTGGTTTCATAATTCATCCAGAGATATAATAGCTACTATTCGACCTCTCTAAGAACCTGTTTCATCTTGTCAAACGTCCGGAAAGCAGTTACACTCTGATAGATAGCATTTAGCTAAACAGCATGTTAGCACTGCATGGTAGCGTGTCTTGATAGAAGTGCTAAAAAAACATGCTTGCTACGCTGATGTTTATTATGCTTTTTTTGGCTTTGCTTTTCTTATACTATACTAGAATTTGGGCTGGTTCCTGAGAATGAAGCTTCTAAATTTAAAGTTTATTCGGAAAGCTGGAAAAGAAGGACATGTGAGAACACGTTAAGGCAAAAAAAATAAACATGGGCGAGAACACGATGCCGTCCCCCACCTCAATGTCTGGCACTAAACTGGTAAAAGTGATAAGACAATTGTCAATATAATCTTATGCAGCATGATACAATACACACACACACACACACACACACACACACACACACACACACACTATCCTCAAGACTTTGTTGAATTGTTATATAACCATAAAATCCTTCATGTCTGAGAAAATGACACAGACCTGTACATACACGCAGCGACACAAAGCAATAACTCACAAACACTTGAACAAACGCCACAGAAAATTAAACAGAGAGAGAGAGAGAGACAGACAGAGAGAGAGAGAGACAGAGAGACAGAGAGAGAGAGAAAACCTGAGAGATTCTTTACAATTCTTTACAATTCCAAATGAAACAGAAAAGCAACTCTGAGCTCATTGTGCTGGAGAAATGCGCTGTAAAGAACGATTTCATCAGCAGCCGTCTCCTTCATCCACACCTTATTACGCACACAAAGCATTTCATTTCACTGTGTGAAAGTGTGTGTGTGTGTGTGTGTGTGTGTGTGTGTGTGTGAGAGAGAGAGAGACTTCACATATTCTTCAGTGTGATTATGACAGGGATGTTACTTCTACTGTTAGTACGAGCAAGTGCTACAGTCCTACTACTAATACTGCTGCATCTGAATTACCTCGGAAGCTGGAGGTCAGAACTCGGAATTACGTCACTTTCGACCTCCATGTGTTCGAGTTACGACCTCTAGTCAAATGCAGCATAACATGTATGAATGTTATACATCTGGGGGCACAGTGGCTTAGTGGTTAGCACTGTTGCTTGCACTTCCAGGGCTGGGGGTTCAAATCCCGCCTCTTCCCTTTGCACGGAGCTTGCATGTTCTCCCTGTGCTTCGGGGGTTTCCTCCTGGTACTCCAGTTTCTTCCTCCAGTCCAAAGACACACATTGTAGGCGGAGTGGCATCTCTAAATTGTGTGCGTGTGTGATGGGTGGATGGATAAAAGTATAAATTGTCTGGGGCGTGTTTTTAGAATATTTCATTATTAATGTAATGTTGTTTTGAAAATCTTATCAAATCTTAGAGCTGTGCAAATAATAACATTATTATTATTATTATTATTATTATTATGATTATTATTATTATTATTACAACATTTTATTTTATTTATATGAAATGTACATAGTAAGGTTAAGCCCGTTTTATGCCGAGCTCGGCCCAGTGGAAATAATGAGCGGATGCTAGTTAAGCCAATCTCTCGAAGCCTCATGACGCCCGACGCTAAACCAGATCACAGCGGAACGTCTCAGTGTTTCACATAAACGTGTTTTTCCGAAGCACGGCGATGATGTGCACTTTCCCACAGATCTGCACTGTGTGCATCCCAGCATGCACTGCAGAGTAAATGACAGTGGGATTGTGGGTAGCAGAGGGAGTGTTTTATGCTAATGTCAAACTAGCTGAGGTTGGTTTGATCAGTTAATCGGCCACTCGGTACCCAATTAGAGGTCGCTGCTGGTTTAACAGCCAATCAGGAGCCTGATGTGGCGTGAGAGCACGGCATTAATCCGTTTTAATGCTTTTAGATGATCGCAGGACGACACTCAGAGAGGTCATTTCAGTGCGTAAGCAAGATAATGTGAGAGAGAGAGGGAGAGAGAGAGAGATGCATGCTGGGAGACAGCTGCTTTATTGAAACCAAATTCATTACAAAGCAGCACTTCTGACAAGAGCTTCTGCTATCACTGCCTGGCTCAAATCATCTGAATAGTAAGGGACACGCACACACACACACACACACACACACACACACATTATATATATATATATATATATATATATATATATATATATATATATCCCCAGCCTCCTCAGATGGATTATTACTCTCATTACATAATCCTTTGAAGAAGCAAAAACAATTAAGTGCTTTAATCCATGCCTTTGATATTGGTAATGAGAAGAAAATGGAGTAGAACGCAGAAGAGGAAGCCAAATGAAGTTTTCAGACATCTTCAGGCCTGAGGAGTTTACGCTTCGCAGATTGTCTCGGTAATAAATAACAACAAGCTGTGTTTTTTTTTTTTGTCTTACTAACCTCAAGAGACTGTTGAGGGACCGACTGTTTATAGTTGCTATAAGGTACGTGAGAACAGGAACTAACTTGTTCCACGGACGTTCCACAACATTAAATGTAACTATGAACGGATAAAAAGAACAAAAGTGTCACTCTTTTCTAAATAAATGACCTAATCCAGGCTGGATAGAACTTATGAGTCTTAATAGAAGTCCCGCTATAGAAGTTGTTCACATCAACCCAGCTCAGTCAACAAGCTATGTGTTATAGCCATATGGCTTCTGAAAAAAAAAAAAAAAACTATAGCACTGAAGGCTTTTCTAGGCTTCTGCTGCTAGCCCTAAATGTTTCATACAATTCCCTCGGTAGGAGCTGATATATTACCGTGACTCCCCATAACTCCGGCTGAGGGGGTTTGCACATGGCTGCTATCGGTCTCCAGTGAATGAGCCTGTCAGCCACTACACCGCGCCATGAATAACTAATGCCATCAACGTCCTGTATGCTTCCATATCAGCCCCCATAAAGCAAAGTCGGCGAACGCTAAAGCCTCTTAGCTATGAGTTATGCTAGCAATCGTGTGCCGGTGGCCACCCACCCCATTGATTCATCTCAGCTACTGTAGCCAGCGCCCACGCTAACCGACGCTAGCGCTAAGGTGGGCTAACGGAGTGACTCCAGAGTGAATCCTGTTTATAGCAGGAGTCACATCTCAGTTTTCTCAGAGGATTCATCGTGCGTCCAACACCAGCTGATCATCGACGAGAAAACACGTATCCGAGTGCAATTCCAGGACAGAAGCAGTTCCAGGAGGGGCTCTCCTTGTTGATCGTGACAAAGAAAAATTATGTTCCGAGCTTTTGAAAAACAGACCTTATACATCAAAGCTGCTTAGCATATGATCATAACGTTAGTACTCAAATTTCTTAGAAAGTGCTGCTATTCATCGGTTTCATCCTGGGGTATTAAATTAGTAACACTACATTAATTATGGGGCAGGATACAAGAGCTCAGCATGTTTACTAAACTAATACACCACCATCCAAATGCAGAGTCAGAAACACACAATCATAAAAAAATGTGATGAGGCTACTGTAAAGATCCAAGTGGCCACATCCGTATTCATGGAATGACAAGTGTCACCTCTTTTCTGGAAATATTACAGCTTTATTCCCTACATCTTCCCCCGGAGGCCCCGCCGTAACCAGAATTCACAGCTTAGTGAAGTCATATGCTTTTTTATCCATTTATAGCTACACTAGTTGTGTTATAGCAGCTATAAACTGTCGTTCCCTCACCAGCCTCTTTTATCTCTCTTAACAAGACAGGGAGCAATATAGCTTAACATGTCTCTGAGAAACCGCAAAAAGTCCGGAAGACATTCCTGTGTCGGAAAACTTAAAGTCACAGCTTTATCTCTGACTGTGGCAAAGCACTGAGACTGGAGACTCCTTCCATAAATGTTAAATCAACGTCTCCTTACTGAGAACTTGACCATGTCAACAATTTTTACAATCTGTTTACGTGCAGCGTCTACCGTACAAGCTCCTGTAAACAAGCTGTTACTATAGAAACAATAACATATTTCCTGTTTCCTTGATCTCCGCGACGTGAAGAGCTAGCTACGGAGCAACAAGCGACCTTACGAGAAGAGGAAGGTAATATGTACTCCTTTTTTTTTTTTAGAAACAAGAGACCAAAGTCTGTCCTTTTGCTTCCATTTTAACTTATAATTGTGCTGCATCATCTACACTCACGTTAAAAATAAGTATAAAACTGACACACATTGACCGGCTGATCTGTGAACGACACAACGTCAACTCACCCCTGGAGCTCCTTGACCGAGACGGAGATCTTCAGGTTGTGTCCGAGGACGTAGAGAGCCGTGAGAATGTCGGCCCACTGCACCATCTCTCCCAAAGGTCCGCCTTTCAGAACCTTAGGACTGAAAACGTCGCCCGATTCCTCCGTCAGGAAACCCACGTGCACCAGAATCTGCAGAATAACAGCGCAGAATAAACAATACCCCCAGAATAAACAATTCTTTATTCCATTAGTTTTAGCAAAATCGACAAGGCAAAACATCCTGAAGCAAAATCTCATCTCAATACGAGGAAAGAACTGAACCACGGAAAAAGAAAAAGAAAAAAAACGGCAGGCGAAACAGCACGGTTCCATTCCACACACTGAATTTCAGACTTTCTGAAGAAATGTTTAAAGGTTCTTCTTCTTCTTCTTGTTCTAACTTCTTCCTGGAACCTTTTCTGACAGTGAAACCTTGAGTTCCAGGGTCTACAGAGAACTTTAAATGGTATCGCCCCAAAGTGAAAAACCTCAAACCAAAGTGAAGATCCTCAGAAGTTCTTGATTTCTAAGGGTATAGGTAAAAATTAGATACTTAATATGCTGCAGTTAGAAAACAAACAAACAAAAAAACAATAATAAATCCATCTAGCACCCAAAAGTGTTCTTTGGTTTGTCCCTAGCGCACTATGCAGTAAATATGGTTGATTACGGATGTATAGCTACAGTAAAAAAAAATAATGTTCACTATAGAAATATAGAGTACAGTTCCAAAATCGCAGCTAGGTGCCCTCTCTGATAGCGAAAAAGTCGGCTAAGTAAGGAATAAAACACTCTGTGGCATGCTGTTATAGGAAAAAAATCAACGATGGGGTGGTGTGACGAAGCCGACTTACTGTTACCGCCACAAGTGAGTTATTTTTCCAACAACAGCACGTCCTGAAGTGCTTTATTCCTCTCATTCCACAGCGATTTTCCAACGATTGCAATTTGTATTTATTAAAGAACAACAGGTCGTACTTTTTATCCATTTATGTTTACATTTAACGTCTGCAAAGCAAGTTCTCGCTGTCTTTTTTCTCTCTCTCTGGAAGTAAATAAGCCAACAACAGCAAAAAAAAAAAAACTCAGCTTTTTAGATTACAGAGAAACTGTGAAGCGTAAACCCGTTAAAGAAAACTGTTAGAAAGCACTGGCACTGGAGACTCATTCCATAAATGTTAAATGAACACCGTCTTACAGGACTCTTCACTGTATCAACGATTACACACGTTTTATTTCGCTTATTTGTGGTGAAGCGTCTGCTGTACAAGTCCCTGTGAATGAGCTGTTGCTATAGAAACAAGAAGGTATTAGAGCGAGAGCATTAATATAAACCTGTGATGTGCAGCTTCGCTACTGTCAGTATAAAGAGTTAGACATGAAACTTTTATGGGAACTTCTAACTGTACGTGCGTTGAGACTTTTTATAAAGCCAGATAAATATTCGAATAGTAATATGGGGCAAAAAAACCCACAGCATTTTTGTCCTATTTTTACAGAAGCAGCGAAGATGACTCAGACTTTATGCTAAAGACAGTTAGCGTGTGTATTGTGCTGGCGTTAGCTGAATAGATGTGGGAAATGAGCGAATGCTGCTGTCACAGTGAGGTGAAAGTCTATTTTAGTGAAGTGATTAAAATCACTGTGCTCCGCAGAGAAGCAGCTCATTATGCTCTTTGTGGGTTTATTTTAATTCCTTCCCTTGCTTTAGCCTACATCACTGTTTTCTTTGTGTTTTGTATGTTAAATGCCTTTTTCTCTCTCAGCAAGCCTGTTATCCAAAAGGAAACTTTTCCCACCTAAACATATCGTATTAAAGCCCCAGAAAAATGAAACCAAGTACAGCATTGTGGTTACTTCTGCCTTAAGCTCGTTGACGTGGTCATAGCTGCGCGCTAGTTATTAATGATGCATGATTTAAAGTGGACTTCTGCTACAAGCCCTGCCGCGATTCTCATTTGTTCCATGGTGCCTGATGGCAGAAATATACTACAAAACCATCACTGACTTTTGTTTTGAGAATCTAGTCCACTGCCTTGTCCTTTTTACTAGATGTTCATATTTCTCCAAATGAACTCACACAACACATTTCATTCCTTTTGCTAGCACACCTGAGTCATCTAATCAGCTAATTAACGCATCTGGGTTAGCACAGAGAGAGCGTGTGCAGGGCAGGGGTACTCCAGGACAGGGAAAATGTTTTATTCAAGGGTTGGTTAAGAGTTCATCGAATCATTACGGGCTTCCAAAAATGGTTCTACTTGGAACCGTTTCTAACAGGGCTCTAGTGTAGGGTTATACGCAGAACGTAAAAGGTTTCTACAGATGGTTCTTGATGAGTTCATTGTCAACAGACAGTTAAAGGTGCTTATCTTCCAAAAAATGTTCTACCTGAGACCCTTTGTAACAGGGACACACTCTGTTCTAGAGCTCTACAAAGAGCCTTTAAGGTTCCCACAGAAGGTTTTTAAGAGTTCATTGGATCTTCCAAAAATCCTTCCAATTGGTGCACTTTCTGACAGGGAAACAATCTGTTATATGGTTCTATACAGAACTTATATGGTTCCCTCAGATGGTTCTTTAAGGGTTCACCAGGTAACCAAAGGTTCCTAGCTTCCAAAAGGGGTTCTACTTGGAACCTTTTCTAATAACACAAAACAAACTTTGGATAAATGGCAACCTATAAGGTTACACCAATGGGCTCTTTAAGGCTTCAGTAGCTAATTAAGGTTCGTAGATCCCAAAAAAAGGGGTCTACATGGAACTCTTTCAGACAGGGAAACACTGTGTTATAACACTGAGTTATACGCAGAACCTATAAGGCTTCGCCAGAGGGTTGTTTAAGGGCTCTTAGCTTCCAAAACGCATTTACTTGGAACACTTTTTCACATTTTTTTTATGTTTTGTAAATGAAACAACCGTGTGAAAATGCATCACTGGCAAGGCGCAATCACTGAGTCACTGATTGACTGAGTCAGTGAGTCGATGAGTCTCTGATTCACTGAGTCATCCGGTTACTGAGTTGCTGAGCTACTGACTCACTGAATCATTGAGCTACTGAGTCACAGATTGACTGAGTCAGTGAGTCGATGAGTCTCTGATTCACTGAGTCATCCGGTTACTGAGTTGCTGAGCTTCTGACTCACTGAATCATTGAGCTACTGAGTCACTGATTGACTGAGTCAGTGAGTCGATGAGTCTCTGATTCACTGAGTCATGCAGCTACTGAGTTGCTGAGTTACTGACTCACTGAATCATTGAGCTACTGAGTCACTGAGTCACTGAGTCAGCGAGTCGATGAGTCTCTGATTCACTGAGTCATGCAGCTACTGAGTTGCTGAGCTACTGACTCACTGAATCATTGAGCTACTGAGTCACTGATTGACTGAGTCAGTGAGTCGATGAGTCTCTGATTCACTGAGTCATGCAGCTACTGAGTTGCTGAGCTACTGACTCACTGAATCATTGAGCTACTGAGTCACTGATTGACTGAGTCAGTGAGTCGATGAGTCTCTGATTCACTGAGTCATGCAGCTACCGAGTTGCTGAGCTTCTGACTCACTGAGTCAGTGAGTCCTTGAGTCACTGATTGACTGAGTCAGTGAGTCTCTGAATCACTTACTGTTGAGTCACTCCAGGGATTAAAAAAAAAACAGTTAGAGAGAGAACAAAAGAAAAACCTCCATAAGGTTTCTCGAAATATTTTATTAGCCTGTTTGCTCCCTGTTGTAAACGATCACTGAGCAGAAGCTCAGACCTCGCTCCTGATTCGCTCTCTGCTGTTTTTATGATGTCTTGTTAATTAAAAAACACACTACACCATCCAACTTTCTTCATAATAAAAGATCAAATTTATTGCAATTGCTACATCCAGCCTGTGACAGATGGTCAATAATTTTAAACCATCTGTCAGAGTTGCAGGCCAGTAAACAACACAACACAAGCTCATTCAACTCCGTTTCAGTCACAACAGAAGTTACACCTTATTTCAGGGGTGCACAAACTTCTGCACAAATCGACATATTGGATGCAGGTTTTCATTCTAGCCAATTAGCAGCAACACCTGATCACACAGTTACTTCCCCTTTATGCCAAATGCTCAGCTGTTTGGTGCGTGATGTTTGCTTCTTTTGTCTGGCTGGAGAACCAGGATGCGAATATTGCCTAAAAAAATAACAGATGCTAAAAAAATTAAAAACTAGATATATAATTGTTGGCAAATTTGCTGCGATATAAGAAAAATAAAACACTTCAGGGTGTGCTGTTATAGGAAAATAATCAGCTTTGGGGTCATAACATTTACTGTTTTTATCTAATAAAAGGATTATCCTCAGGCAGATTATTAACAGATTATTACGCTGCATGTAAATGTAGCTACAATCGAATAAAAAAAATGCTCTTGGCCAAACTTTCAGATAATCTTCTTTAGAAGGTCAGAGTGGTCTACTTAATAATGTGTGTATTAGACAGTTCATTTTGTGTCATTCTGGTATTAGTAGAGAAAATCATAGCAAGACAAAAAGTCAGTGTTGAACTGGTCCTGGACTGTGAGCGCCAGGTGCGTGAATATTCACGCGGCCGTTTTCCTGGATAAATCGCAGCTCGACTGTAGCTGACTGTAGCTCCTGAACGCTATAAAAAGCAGCGCTGCACGTTACGCAGCAGTGCTGCGGTGTTGTCAGACACGGCTTTTCCTTTTCTGCCTCCTCGTTCAGACGGCCTGGCCGCCGCACGGCCCGGGGGAGCTCAGCGCTACAGGCGTGTGTGCTGAGAAAAAGACCCAGTTCCACTTTTGTTTCTCCCACGCACAAGTTTCTGAAGCGGGGAAGCAGAGAACTGCTGACCTTCTCTACGCATAACATCGCAACACATTTTCTTTTAGATGCACCAGGGACTGTGAATAGTTGCGCTGCATCCTGGAAGAACAAACTCTTAAATTAAATTTATTTTTTTTAGAGGCAATGGTTAAGTATGCAGGTTCAGGTTTTGAAGACCTTTTGCTGAATTCTCAAACCTCAGAAGGTGTTGATTCATTTTCTGTAACGGCAGGTTTATACCGTATTAACGCACTCATTCTAATACGGTACGGTTTCTATAGTAACAGCTTGCTCACGTGGACTAGGAAACACGTAAACAGCCAATGGTGTTTGAGATATGCCGCAGCACGCCCTCAGCCAATCTAAGCAAACCTGACAGTAGGCTGAGTGCTGATCTGGGAACAGGTGTCAGAGCGGCATGAGGCGATCGATAAAGACAAGCCTGAGCGAGTGGAAACTGTGAGAGATCAGAGATCAGCTGAGCGGTGATGTAAGGACGCTGCGTGTGGTAGATAGGTTATCAAGATCACCGCTAGAACCCTGACACGGCCTGATACACATCGCCACTCCTGCCACGCTTGACCTTCAATATTTCTTACTGTGTGTTTGATGTGGAAAGGGCGGGATATTTCATTGCGGGAAATATTCCTTCATGGCACACTGTAATGGCTGAAAAATCCAAGCGGAATGCTAACTAACTCAGGGCCAGAGGGCAGCATGCTAGCCGTCTGGGTTAAACAATGCTAGCGGTGTGCATTTAGAGCAGCTGGTGTATCATTCAGAAAAAGAATGTGACTTGTTGATGTTGAAATGACCTCTTCAACCCCCAGCTGGTGCCCACAGATGGCCCAAAACGCTGCTAATGTCCGCGGAGTGCCGCAGTTTTCCTCAAAACGTGAACAGGCTTCTACTCCTTCACTGAGTTTACCAGGTCAAGAAACGACCTTGAATTGAGCACTGCTGTGGTGTGAAGCCTGGGGATCCCATTACTGCTGCTGATATCACTAACCTCAATCAAAATCTCATTTTGAACAGGTTCTGACGGTTTAGAAATGAGTTTTTTAATTAAGACTCCATGTGTTGCTTCATTTCGCAGTCACCAGCTTAGTAATAACCGTTTGACTTCACATCGTCTAGAACAGATTGTAGCCAAATAACACGGCTAATGGAGGTGTGGACGTTATAGCTACTGCAAATGTAAGCTAATAGTGAGCAATTTCCAGCTAATTCCTTTAAGTGGAACTTAAAACAAAAATAATTCCATCAGGCCCACGAGTGGCTTTAAAATCCCAGATTTATCACTCGTGATACGTTGGCATCCATCAGTGAGTCTCCAGTGTCAGAGGTAAAGACGCAACTTTATGTTTTCCGACATCTTCAGGACCGAGACGTTTCTCTGGTTTCTCTGTAACATGGCAAGCTGCGTTTTGTCTTATTAACTTCAGAGGCTGCGGAGGGAACCTTATGTATTTATAAACGGATAAAAATTACAACACATCAATCTTTAATAAGTAAACCTAATCGTTGGCAAATTGCCGTGATATAAGAGGAAAAGAACTTCAGGACGTGCTGTTGTTGTGTGGTTTATTCCTTACGCGATACACTTTATTAGGCATCGTCATTACCACCTTTTGTATCGAGAGTTATTTTCCCTACATCTTAGCCAAACCCAGAGTACAGTGGTCCTTGTTGGTTCATTTGTTAGCAGAACCTCAGTACACATCAGTATATATCGCAATACACATTGTATATCATGATGTCATCATTTCCTGCTCGTCACGCTAATCTTAATCTTTTGTAATGTTTCACTGGTTTCGCTTCAAACAGTTTCTGTCAAACTAGATTATTCTGAAGTCACGCTACATTTACTTACTGTCTTCCACCAAAACCACTGGTGTGTGTTCTAGTAACATGATGGACGTTACTCGGGAAACAGTCTGGCACCATGTGACAGCCTCTGCTGCGGTTTCAGAGTCTCAGGTTGGTAGAAATGCTCTGTTTGTGCAGCCTGCCACGACGGCTAACGATGTGCGTCGAGTTAGTCTCCAACCAGCTGGAATCAGCGACATCCAGGGGCTGCTGGGACGCAGGCACCGAGTGTGTGTCCTTCTCTACACACATACACACACCCTCGTAATGAGGATGGATTGCTCTGTTTACAGAAAACACCTCGTCTTTACCTCCCTGTACAACCTGAAACAGCACTCACAGCACCGAATGCACTTACAGAGTGCAGCTAATGCTAATCACCTTCAATTAAACAAATAAAAAAAGACTTCCCGATCATGAGGGATGCTGGGAAATGGAGTGCATCAAGCCTTGAATGACTACTATACACACCAGCCATGGGTAATCGCCCAGGATGGATCTATAAATCTCCTCGCCATCACAGCACCATTGCTCGAATAGACCCTAGGCCTCTAAGGCTAATCCGCAACGGATTCTCCGCAAAGGGTACAAAATGGCGGCCTGTTGTCGACCGAAACACACACACACTCGCGACTATCTGGCGCAGGAATCTCATTTTGCAATTACACCCTGTGTTCCCACTGCAGAGCGATCCTTTATCCGCAGCAGACGGCAAATAGCTTCTGACTCGCTGCCTTCCCTTAATTGTGGATGATAAAGCACTCTGGATAGGCGAAAAAGAAAGCGATCGCAACAGCTGGCGTTGAGATAGCACACAAAGTTCGAAGATAAAAAAAAATCCATTTCATGCACTCGGGGGAGAATAGACAGAGAGATAAATCAGTGGAGAGAGTGCTATTTTTAGAGATTGTTAGCTTATTTAGGACGGGACACGGCGGCAGGTAAACCGGGAAGCGAGCGATCAATTAAAACCACTCGCGAGGGCTGTCCCATAATCCTCCAGGAAGAATAAAAGTGCAAGAAGAGTGCTAAATGATGTCTTGAAGACGCGAACAGATCCACATGGTGCAACTGCACAATACTCATACAATCGAGCTAAAATACTGACAGAGTGAAAAAAAATAATGACCCCCGCCCCCTGCAGCAACAGTGGGTTCAAGCGTAAATGGAGAAGGAGGAATATCCAGTCAGGTCTGAATGTCCAAGAATTTATAACAATTCTTTTTAAACAAACATTGGCTCTAATTAGTAGAGATGATATGCATCACTCATAAATGAGACCACTAGGAGTCACGTGTTACTGTTTGGATTAAAAAGATGCACCACCAAAACAGCACAGTTAGTAAGGAATAAAACAGTCCATGTCATGCAAGTTGATGATTTTCTTTTAAAAGCACATCCCGAAGTGATTCATTCCTCTTACACCACAGTAATTTAGCAACAAGTGCAATTCTTTTTTTTACAAATTAATAAATGATGTGTAATCTTTATCAGTTTCTAGCTATGTTTAATGAGAAGCTGTAGCAGCTATAAACAGTTCTTCCCTCACCAGCCTCTCTTTTTTCTCTTTCTTTAAGCTAATAAGACAAATACTGCATCCTGTTACCTAGAAGCCTCAAAAAGTGTAAACTCCACTGTCCTGAAGATGTCGAAAAACGTAACTCCTGTAACAAGCTTTGCCTCTGACACTGGAGACTCCTTCCGTAAATGTTAAAGAAAACTTCATTACAAGTCCCTGTGAATGAGCTGTTACTATGGAAACCATGAGGTATTAAAACAAGTGCATTAAACCTGTAATCTGCAGCTGCAATACTGTCAGATCTGCCGTTATAGAAAATTAATCAACACTTTCTGACCAATCAGAATACAGCTTATAATTTTTCCTGATTTAGCGATGTTGATATTGAAAGCAATTCAGGGCGTGCGGTTTTACTGACAACCTGTGAAATTTGGTGATTTTGCTGATGCTAATTCCTATTCGTTTTGCATGATGTCGAGTTAAAAACTCCTCCCATCTCACCTTCTTCTGCTCCCTCCATCGTCTGCGCAGCTTCAGGTCGAGTCTCTGGGCGGCTGTAGCCCACTGCGCTGCCAACCTGCGGATCCGTCTCTTCATAAAACTCAGAGACTCCTTCCCTGTTCCGACCTGATCCAACAGGGCGCCGAGATCCGTGCGGAAAGCCGCCTGGCGAAGACAGAGCGAGACAGAGATAAAGAGTGAAAGATAATGAGAGACAGGAGGGTCACACATTTTAACTTTTAACAATAATTTAATCATGTCCCAGACAATCATTAAGCAGTGAAGAGATAAGGGCGTAAAACCGTTCTCAGCCGTGGCGCAAACTGATTAAATTCTTCTTTAATAAATTGTCAGTGTGCTCGGGTGCAACGAGTCCCAAATCTTACAACGCATGTCTAGTCAGTGTTCTTACGGCGAGTTTAAGAAACTGCTAAAATGTGTAGAACCTGTTCAGACTTTTTTTGTTAGACGTACACTGTTATTCTTGGTGGACAAGGGATCATTACACATTATGGATTACCCATCATGCATTGCAAGCAAATGTGCCAAAATGCCCTGGGGTTGGTTTACGCGTAGTCAGCACTGCTTCTGAGGTGTGCCTGAAATGAACGTTTACGGTTTTTCCGAAAAGTAGGAGGCTCTGAGCTGTCCATCACACAAAGGGGCGGGGCAATAGACAACCAGATGTGTGACGTTCGTGATTGGGATGTCGTTGTTTTTTTAGCAAGATTGAAAATAATCTGCATCATCTAAACATTTTGCTTAAAATGGAACATGTAAGATTCTTTAAAAACTCATTATTCCCTAACCTAATCTTAAAAAACGTAGTTTTTCATAAGTTAATGTCAAATGTATAATGTAAATTAAAGTGTATACGAAAAAATAAGTTAAAAAAAAAAAGCAGCTTCAGTGCTTTGATGAGAATAAAATGACCAACTTAAAATATTATTATATAAATATTATTATCTGTTAACCTGCTGCTCAAACTGCTTGAATGCAAACTAAAAACAAACTAAAAGCAATCATAAACACGTTCCAATTTTCATAACTCATTTTTAGCGCGACAGAAAGCGAGGACGCCACATCAGCGCACCTTTCAAGTGGGAAAGTTGAGTCGAGGCAAGAGATCACTGCTATGAGATAGAGAGAAGGACGCAGGGTCACCAGAGGGGCAGTTAATATCGAAAAGTTCAAAACACAGCTGTCAGTCATTCACGTGGCGATTGGCTCATCTGGGGTTTTATTGGGGGAAAAAGAAGACCGCATACCTTTCGGCGTATTTTTGAGTGATAACTCGCAGCGGCGCACTCCGATGTTGGAATGCGTAAAGGTGGGCTGGTCTAAAACCACGGGGAATATTGGAAGAAAATGAAATGATGTAGCGTTTTTCTCCACTATACTCATTCAGTACAGCTGCACCAACTATACGCTGCTCAATTTAAAGGAACGATGTAGTGATGTAGGATACGTAGCTGAAGTGAAAGCGACTAGTTTCAAATGTAGAGAGAGAGAGAGGCAGATAGAGAGACAGATAGAGACAGATCGAGGGAGAGAGAGAAAGAGAGACAGATCGAGAGAGAAAGAGAGAGAGACAGATCGAGAGATAGATAGATAGATAGATTGATAGATAGATAGATAGATAGATAGATAGATAGATAGATAGATAGATAGATAGGCAGAGAAAGAGAAAAAGAGAAAGAGGGAGGGAGGGAGGGAGAGGGGTCCCTGAGGCACCCACAGGCACTCCAATGCTCAAACCCATCACACCGAAAAAAGCACTGTGTGTCTGTGTGTGTGTGTGTGTGTGTCTGTGTGTGTGTGTGTGTGTGTGTGTGTGTTCAATCAGGCAGCTATGATGTTAGCTGAGCTCTCCAGAAATGCAAGGACTGACTACCTCACTCTCACACACACACACACACACACAAACTCCTCTAAATAATCATTATCAGTGTCTTTGCATATATAATGCTGGAAGGTATGTAAATGCAGTGTTGAGTCTTCTTGTGCACACACACACACACACACACACACACACACACACACACACAGAAATCAGGCAGGAACTCATTTGTGCAAATAGCAGTAGAGATTCAGGCAGCAGGAATTAGTGTGAGAAATCATTTATGCAGAATACACAAAGCGCAGAGCAGGGGGTGGGTAGGAGGTGTGTGCGTGTGTGTGTGTGTGTGTGTGTGTGTGTGTGTGTGTGTGTGTGTGTGTGTGTGTGTGTGTCTCACTTGTCTTTTAGCTGAGCTTTTCAGCACTGCAGGTGTTGTGCTGTAGTTCCTCCAGGCCAGCGGGGGGCAGAACCACTCCACCTCACTCAGGTAAATGAGGAAGGAGCAATCCGAGCCATCGACTCCGTAAAAGGCATAGCACGGATCCGACGTCCACCGCGCCCTCATCCACTACACCACGACAAGGACACACACAAGATCAAAACGCATTTAAACAATGATTACGACTCAGAAGTATGATGATCACATCAGCTACATGATACTTGAGGAATAAAACCGTCTGTGTCATGCTGTCAGAGGAAAATAATCAACAAAGCAGAGTTACCGTTACAACCACGAAGCGTTTTCCTCTAGCGGCACGTCCCGGAGCGTGTCATTCCTCTTATACAACAACAACTTGCTAGCGATTACAACTTTTAATTTATTAAAATACAATGCATCGTACGTTTTATCCATTTACAGTTACATTTAATGTTATGTGAAACAAGTCTTGAAGTTAATAAACGCAGCCTGTCATGTTAACAAGAAAGCGTAAAGTCCTCTGTCCTGAAGACGTCAGAAATCTCACAGTTACAGCTTTACCTCTGACTGTTCCAGAGCGCTGACACTGGAGACTCCTTCCATAACTGTCAAACAAACATCTCCTTATTTCAAAATATCTACATCAACCATATCAAGCATTTTTAAAAATCTGTTAAAAATACAAGTATCAGTGAAAGAGCTGTTACTAAAGAAACGAAAACAACAGAGCTGCTGTTAGAGGAAGTTAATCAACACCTTCTGACCAATCAGAATCAAGAATTCAGCAGCGCTGTGGTTTAAAGTAAAGAAAGAAAACAGCTACTAAAGATGGCAGGAAACAAGTCCAAAGTTCCAAGTTACAAAAACATTTAAGTCGTTGGTTCATAATTTTGCATCTTCGTGCCATAATGTTATTGCACCTTTATTACACATATAGAACTCTGTTATAAATACAATATTTGGTCTTTCTTCCTACGATTAAGGCTTTACTTTCAGTAACCGGACTGAATATAAAGTTGTTAAAGAAAAAATGCTATTCCTCCCCCAAAGTGTGTGTGTGTGTGTGTGTGTGTGCGTGTGTGTACTTACATCCACTTTACTAGCGCAGTCAGGGTAGCGTGGGTCTCGGGGAACTTCACACTGACTCGACGTTCCATCTCTCACGACTGCAAAGAGAAACATTACATCATCATTAAAGATGATTATAACACTTTATAGGAAGCATTGCGGATTCTCTGGGAATTTATCTTTGGAAAGCTTTACACAATTTTACCTGGATACTAACTCAGGTCATACACTCCTCAGTACAACATTGTGCTATAGTATATGATCACATGCTTTTTAACGTATAGCAGTGAAGAATGGTGTAGCTTCGTCTGATTGGTCAGTCTTTGCAGTAATGGACTTGGGATTTGGGATTTAAGTGGATTGGATTGGTCTGAGATCTATCAGTGTCTCATTAGCCAAATGGAGGCAGCAGCAGGAGCAGTAAAGATCTTCAGCTTCATCAGCTTCATCAATCTCCACCGTCTATGATCCGGAGCGGAGGAGTGCAGAGCCGGCTGTTCGCTCAGTAGAGCTGTAAATGTTCTAAAGGGGCCTCCTACACTACAGCGTATGAAGCTCTGTGTGTATCTGTGTGTGTGTGTGTGTCCTGTTTTATATTCTAAAGACTCGTCAGTGCTACAAATTCCTCACAATTTATTTATTTATTTGAGATCTCAGTGATTAAAGACTTCTTGTGTTCATATCTTTGTGAAATCTTCATGATGAAGCTTGTAGCACAATTAGGACGCATCACATTCCTTCTACTAAAGTCTGTACACTCGGCGGCCATCTTGGCAACACTCCCAGCGACTTTAAGTAACAATGGCTACACAATGGATGACTACGGGATGAACACAGATTTCCTCACATCGAATGAAGAAAGTCAACTCGCTAAACTTTTGTTACATCACCGATTTTCTAAACGTCACAGCCGCCACGATCGAGCACAAGAAAAAACACTTTAATTACATGCTTTTACACCACATTATTGAGCACAGAGCATCCTTCTCGTTAAAGTAAAGCCAACTGGAAACCTAACAGCATATCAGTCATATTAACGCTCTCTACACTGTTTACTTGTTCAGACACAAGCATCTTAATTTAGTTTCATTCATAAAGAGATTTATACTACAACGTTATTCAATGTTGTTGTGCACCTGCAAATCACAGGTTTATATTAATGCGTTTGTTCTATCGTTTCTATAGTAACAGCTCATTCACAGGGACTTGTACAGCAGATGCTCCACATAACTGGATTTTTTTTTTTTTTAAATCGCTGACATGGTGAAGGTTTCTGTAAGGAGACATTTATTTAACATTTATGGAAGGAGTCTCCAGTGTCAGCGGGATATAACGATCAGCGGTAAACCTGTAAGTTTAAGTTTTATGCTGGAGTTTACACTTTGCGATTTCTCTGTAACATGGCAAGCTGTGTTTTTTTGTCTTATTAACGTCATGAGAGAGAAAAAAGAGAGGCTGGTGGGGAATGACTGTTTATAGCTGCTATAGCGCAAGTTAAGTTCGTTAACGAACTTGCATTTCCTCTTTATGCCTGAGCATTTGGATAACTATTGATTTCTATATTTCAGTACGTCTAAAACTCTTACGGTTATGTTCTCGATTCTTATATATGTCCCATCTCATTCTGTACAAGGTGAAATAGCGAGAATAGACTTTCCAGGAAGTCCGTTCCTGGTACACTGTCAGAAAAAAAGATTTCATAGAAGCACATTGTTGTTCCCAAAGGCACAAGCAACAGTATAATAGTTCCACTTAAAATGCTACAATGGTCCTCAAGGCTCAGTGATGTATCATAAATGAGTTTTAAAGGTACACTGTAGTCTCAACGTTCATTTACGTACAAGTAAAAATCCTTGAAGGTACAGTGGCAAGCTGTGTACCCTAAAAGGAAAAATTTATTTTTTGAATATTTGTGAATATTTATTCCTATGTTATCTTGCCCTCAGAAAATGTCACGGCCTTCCAATTCAGAAACTCAGCAGTCACACTCAAGCCAGCGCTTCTCCGAGCCTACAGACATCCGAACTTTATTTACTTTCACCGACAGAGCTGGAGGATTTTTATAGTCCGATTAGGTCTGGACGGTGGACGTTGCCTAAATCAATAGCATCTGAGGGAGCAATAAAATGCAAATGTGAATTAAAAGTGGGCTTTAAATCTGTCCTGTGTGACTCAATACTGAATACACCCCGCCTAATTCAGCTTTACTGCTGACCGTCTCCCGTTTATGTCCGACTTCCGAGAATTTCCCAACCAACAAATCTGACATTATACGTCAAATGTAAGCGCGCTGCATTTCCTTAAAGCAGAACACCAATAATCTGTCATTGTGAAATACGTTGGCCAATACGTTGTGTGTTTGGAGGCCCATTATACTGAGAACTTATCCTGAGAACTCAGGGTTTGTTTGTTTTTTAATAAATTATATACATGGTACCATCACAACGTCATTTTGAGATTTAGACAAACTCAACACCTGTCTTTTTTTCCCCAAAAAAATGGTCAATTGGGATTTTCCTGTCATGATACAACATGCAAGTGTGAACATTTTGTGACTTTTCAGTGTCTACATGCAAAAGTTCCTTTTTGACATACAGTGGTTGATGCTAAACTTTAAAGCTACGCTGATATTGTTTTTTTTTTTTCCTACAGTTCTAGGGTTCTTCGGCTAGTTAAGGGTTCTTAGCTTTCCAAAGGGGTTCTACCTGTAAACTGTGTCTAAAAGGGAAACTTACATAGAACCAGAATTTCAAAGTTCCATTAGAAAAAGACAAGCATTTTGTTAAAAGTGTAGCTTCTATAAAACTAAGTGAGTTAAAGCTAACTTATAATGATAATCATTAGTTAATCTAATGAGTTAATCTAGCAGATGTAAACTAATCTATCAAGTGAAAGCTAATTTAGCAAAAGAAACAGTGAGCAAAAACTGTTACACAGTACCTTTAAGAGTTATGTTAGAAGAAAAAGCACTTTGCTAAGAGTGCATGTTTTACTAAAACAACATATTTTATATACTTTCTTCAAGTTTAAATGATCTAGTGAATAAGATTTAACATAGCAACTGAAAGCTAAACTAGTGAATGAAAGATAAGCTAGCAAGCAAGTGAAAGCTAAACCTAGTGAATGAAAGATAAGCTAGCAAGCAAGTGAAAGCTAAACCTAGTGAATGTAAGATAAGCTAGCAAGCAAGTGAAAGCTAAACCTAGTGAATGAAAGATAAGCTAGCAAGCAAGTGAAAGCTAAACCTAGTGAATGAAAGATAAGCTAGCAAGCAAGTGAAAGCTAAACCTAGTGAATGAAAGATAAGCTAGCAAGCAAGTGAAAGCTAAACCTAGTGAATGAACGATAAGCTAGCAAGCAAGTGAAAGCTAAACCTAGTGAATGAACGATAAGCTAGCAAGCAAGTGAAAGCTAAACCTAGTGAATGTAAGATAAGCTAGCAAGCAAGTGAAAGCTAAACCTAGTGAATGAAAGATAAGCTAGCAAGCAAGTGAAAGCTAAACCTAGTGAATGAACGATAAGCTAGCAAGCAAGTGAAAGCTAAACCTAGTGAAGGAACGATAAGCTAGCAAGCAAGTGAAAGCTAAACCTAGTGAATGAAAGATAAGCTAGCAGGTCAGTGAAAGCTAAACCTAGTGAATGAAAGATAAGATAGCAGGTCAGTGAAAGCTAAACCTAGTGAATGAAAGATAAGATAGCACGTCAGTGAAAGCTAAACCTATCATGTGAACGCAAATGTAATAAGTAAAGGCAAACAAAAGTGAAAGCTAATCTAGCAAATGAAAGCTAATCTAAGTGAACCATAACCTATTTTTTGTAAACTAATCTAGTGATTGAAAGCTAGCATAACTAGTGAAAGTTAATCTAGTGAGTGATAGCTAACTTAGTTAGGGAAAGCAAACTTAATGAAGAAAGTTAAATTAATGAGTGAAAGCTATGAAGCTAAAGTCAGTAACCATTAACAGTAAACCATTTGGAAAACCACACTTTCTTAAACTATCTTGTTTGGTTCCTCTCAAGGTTTCTTCCTCATGCCATCTCCAGGAGTTTTTCCTCACCACCATCGCCTCTGGCTTGCTCATTAGAATAAATTTATAAATGTATAAGTTTAAAACTTATATCCTGAATTTATATATACTGTAAAGCTGCTTTGTGACAATGTCCATTGTTAAAAGCGCTATACAAATAAAACTGAATTGAATTAAATTGAACATCTACATTATCTAGCAATTCAAAATGGTTGACATCCAATGCATTACAAGCAAACATGGATTTTCAAAAATATATAATTACCTTTGCGGACGTTGTTTTAAAAAGAAAAATGCAAAAACAGAAGGAGCATCTGCTGCTTATTTCATCTCAAGAAAACAATCAAGAGAGGTTGTTAAGATAAGAGGACAAAACAATAATAATAATGATAATGCATGGTCTCTTTTATGCTATTTTTCTCCAAAAAAAAAAAAAATCATTAAACAGTCATTTGAAGGCTCCGAATTCTCATTATGCGGGATTGTGGAAATGAGACCATCTAGGCAACATATCAGTATTTACATATCAACTTATCAGTGATGTTCCATTTCTTCAGGCAGGGATGTGTGTGTGTGTGTGTGTGTGTGTGTGTGTCTACAATAATTTAATCATTCTCACCACAGCAAGACCCACGACACACCACTGCAGAACAAGCCCTAGAAAAATGTGAAGCTGGCCATCTATCACCCAACTTGTGTGTACGTGTGTGTAAGTGTACATGTATTTAGCCCCTTTGAGGA
Organism: Pangasius djambal; assembly: GCA_022985145.1. NCBI lineage: Eukaryota > Metazoa > Chordata > Actinopteri > Siluriformes > Pangasiidae > Pangasius > Pangasius djambal. The sequence continues at coordinate 33,324,035 of CM040976.1, read as the reverse complement.
CCAAATGTGCTCAAAAACACTCGGTCCTCACAAAAAATGCCATTTCTTTCACATATATTTCCAAAAACATATATAATAACAAATAAACGTATATATTAATACAATAACAAAAAGAGCTAAAATATGTGTAGTATTAACTAGCTACAGTAATCATTGTGTATATTAATGGAAGGTCTTCATGAAGATAGAAAAACTAACCTGTGTTTTAAAATTATGATTAGTTGTCCTCTGTGTGTGTGTGTGTGTGTGTGTGTGTGTGTGTGTGTGTGTGTGGAACATCACCTCTTGACGCTGCCATGCTGTTCTGAAGAATCTGCTCCACTCGCACCGCCATGTTTGACACGTTTTGGGCGATGGCCTGAATTCTCTCCACCAGTCCTGCTGGCTGAATCCTGACACACACACACACACACACACACACACACACACAGACAACTATCAATTTAAAAACTATTAAAAACACATTTAAAGTCATTCTGAGAATAATGCTTCACTCAAATATGGCTCTGTGTTTTCTAGAAGATTCTACATTAATGGTTAAGTTCTGAGGTAAAAAAAAAAAAAATCATAGCAATAAATTCAACCTAAATCTACATCTGGATTTAATCTCTAAACGTAAGTATTGTGACGAAGAATTGACATTTATGTCAATATGAAACATCGGAGCTGTTGGTGTTTGATTTGATGCTAATTAATTACAGTTAGATTTTACTCACACAAAGCATTTTCTTAGTAATTTGACAACACATCTGAGAGAAATGTTGATGTTCCTGATAATTTCGTGTCATTTTTACTGGCTCTGTGCCTTTACATTATCCATAAAACAAACTTAAATATGTGATAGCTAGCCTGTGCTTAGCGTCTGTGTTCCCTGGTTGCCTAGCAACAGTGCTCTCATGGCTTTCACTAGTTGGTGAGTGGTGAGGTGTCGTGTTGTGCTTTTGCCTTTCCATGTCAAAAGCACCAATTTCATGAGTTCCATTTGAATGCACTATATTATCATCTCTGTCTTCTTCCCCTCAGCGTCTCTCTGAATCTATTGGGAAGTGTTAACAGGCACTAGATGCTCTAATTGCGAGGCACTTGGATGGAGCGTGAAATAGAAAAATCCTGAAGCCCGTCAATACTATTTAGTCTCAGAGCTAAGAGCGTTTCCCTACACATTACGGCTCGTGGAGATGCAGAGCTGAGGGAACGGCGTTGTGTCATTAAAAGCAAGAGAGACAACACTAACACACACATGTACACCGAAGAGGCCCATTGAACACACTGTGCATGAAAGGGTAAAAGATGTAATAAACAGTGAGCAGATGAGTACAGGCTAAATGTAGCTGCAGTTACATCAACAACAGCTGAACTCTTGATCTTTTCTGTACACCATCATAAACATGAAAAATGTTTAACCATGAACAACAATCCAAAGTATGAAAGATACAGTAAATAAAGCCACTGATTACTTAATTCATTGTGGCACAATACAATATTATAACATGCCTCCTTCACTGGGATTGACACACACACTGGACACGCCTTCTTCAATGAGAATAAAAGATTCAGAGGCCACGCCTTCTTCACAGAGAATAATGGATTCAGAGGCCACGCCTTCTTCACTGAGACTAACAGATTCAGAGGCCACGCCTTTTTCACTGAGAATAACAGATAGAAAGGCCACGCCTTCTTCACTGAGAATAACAGGTACAGAGGCCACGCCTTCTTCACTGAGAATAACAGGTACAGAGGCCACGCCTTCTTCACTGAGACTAACAGGTACAGAGGCCACGCCTTCTTCACGGAGACTAACAGGTACAGAGGTACAGATAATCAGAGACCACATTTCTTTTACTAGGACTAATCAATAGACTGATCAATCCGAGGCCACACCTCCTTTGCTTTGATAAAAACAGAGGCCACACCTCCTTCACCAGGACTGACACAAATAGAGGCCATGCCTCCTTCTCTGAAATCGACTGACAGTTTAATTAGAAGCCATCTGGAGTGTGAAGTTCTGAATAAATAATCATTAAAGGGGCGGAGTTAGAGCTCAGATCTTTAATTACATCTTCATTCACATGGCATCCGATAAAGTCCATCTTTCTCATTAACACGCCTGCTGCTCAGCGGCGTGAGCTCACTCTAAGAGCCAGGAGATTATCAGATGCATGCTAGCTGTGATCGATCACCCTGAGAGGACGAGAAGCTGACGTCGGACTTTCCGAGAACACGCTCGACAAGACACATTACACACATTACTGAAGAGTTCAGGGCCTGACTCCTACAGATACAATGACATCACTTTCGCTGCTGCAGCGCTGAATCCTGATTGGTCAGAAGCTGTTGATTTTTTTTCTTTTAATGGCAGTAAAAATGTGTAATCGTTGATGTGGTGAAGTTTTCTGTAAGAAGATGTTTTTTTTTTAACATTTATGGAAGGAGTCTCCAGTGTCAGCGCTTTGTACCAGTATTCCGAGGAGTTTATGCTCTGCAGTTTCTCAGTAAGATGAAAAGCTGAGTTTTTTTTTTGTCTTATCAGCATTAAGAGAGAAAGAAAAGAGGCTGGTGATGGAACGATTGTTTACAGCTGCTATAACGTAAGAGTAATTTTGCTATTGGAAAATAATCAAGGTTACAGTAACTCTGCTTCATCACACCACCCTGTCATTGATTATTTTCCTATAACAGCACAACATGAAGCCTTTTATTCGTTAACTATATAATAATAAAACTCACAGTTATAATTTTTTTTGCATTTATGTGGGGAAAGGAACCGAAGAAATCCCAGAAGCCAGTCAGTTTAATTTGTGGTTTTATCGCATCATTATCATAACGAATTTGCATAAAGTGGAGAAAATCGCTAAATTTAAATGTTGCTTGTTGTTGAAATCATGTTACAAACTTACTAAGGGAATGAAAGGTCACATGACAAATTCGTTCATAATTTTTGTGCTTATAGACGTCAGTTCAGACTGTTTTTTTTTACACTTTCTGAGAAATATGACAAAAATATATATTTTTAATTCTCTATTTTTTATGAATATACAGTAGCTCAGACTACAGCAAGCTGTACGTACGTTATGTGATCACATTGCTAATTGCTAATCGCGAAGAATGCGTGAATGCTAGGTAGCATTCATGCTAAGTGGTTTCTGCTAGCTTTCATGCATGATTAGCCCCTCCTCACTGCTCTTTAGTTGAACATTTTTCTCAGCAAGTCCTCGTCTTGAGTGTACAGAAGATCCATTACAGGTTTTATAATGTCATTATGTAGCACTTTTATAGCTCACATTATCCTTTTATAATGCACATAACCACCTGTTTCACAGCACCAGCATAAAAATTCAACCCTTGTCTCCTTTTCCACTACTTAGCAACGTTCTGCCTCATTGACCCACTGTGTTCAGATTTTATACCAATATAACTGTAAAAGTTTGAAAATATATCTTATAAGATATGTACCAAATATACCTTATAAGACTCGTACAGTAATGCTAAGCATACAGATGTATTTATTTTAGCCATTTTAAGGAGTTAAGCTACAGAATAACATGACGGACACAGGCGCTGTTATTCAAAGATCTCCGTGTGCTAAATTAGCATAGCATTTGCAGCAGTTTTTGATTACGTTTGAAATGAGCTACACAAAAAAATGCTAATTTCTCATCAGCTTTTTCTTACCTAACACATAAAAATGAGCACAATCTAAGAAAGATAAATCGGAATGACTAAATCAGGACTTAATTATTGTGCGTGTGTGTGTGTGTGTGTGTGTGTGTGTGTGGCCTGCTCAGCAGTGTGTTTAGCATTGCTAGCAGTGCTTGATCGACCCGAGAGGAAGAGAAGCTGACTTCAGACTTTCTTAAAGACGCTGAGTGAACGCGCTCTTCTCCGCGAAATCGACAAAGCTGTTACAGAAATTATTGAAGTGTTTAGGGTGAGATGGAGAAATCAGACCACAGCCAAGCCTCGATCTGCTTCTCAGACACACACACACACACAACCTCACAGCTCAAACGATTATAGATAATGAGCTGTAAGTCAGTGAAAAGGTTACGAGTGAAAAACAATGTCCTTTGCACCACAGCGCTGTTGAATTCTGGGTTGTGATTGGTCAGAAGATGTCTGAAGATTAATTTTCTATAACAGCAGCTCTGACAGTAGTGCAGCTACAAATCACACACTTATATCAATGAGCTCTTTCTAATGCCTCATTGTTTCTATGGTAACAGCTGATTCACAGGGACGTGCGAATGCTCAACGTAAACGGATTAAAAAAACGCGATTAACTGTTGATATGGTCAAGTTTGTTCATTTAACAGTTATGGAAGGAGTCTCCAGTGTCAGCATCTTAAAGACAGAGGAGTTTATGCTTCCTTTTGTTACGTTTGTTATGTTATGTTATGTTATGTTATGTTATGTTATGTTATGTTATGTTATGTTAAAGCTGCGGATTATTTTTTTAATTTATTAAAAATAAGAGAGAAAAAAAGAGAGGCTGGTAAAAGATGGACTGTTTATAACTGCCCTAACGTAAGTAACTTCTCTTGTAAATGTAACTATAAACGCAAAAATTACGACGTGCCATTCTTTAAGAAATAAAAAAAAAGCTGTAATTAGTCAATTGCTGTGGTGTAAGAGGAATAAAGCACTTCAGAGACATGCCGGTATTAAAAAGTAAATCTACTTCAGGGAGGTAAGAGTAACTCCGCTTCATCACACCACCCCGTCTTTGACCTATGATTAAATATCAGATACTGCGATAAGAATAAGGTTAAAGCTTCACATCATAACCCACGAAAGCCCTTTTAGCAAAAGCACTGAGGCGTGTAATTATTCCGAACGTCTGCTCTTTAAGGAAGCAGTTAACTGTCGGTCTTCACTGGCAAGCTGACGACAGCGTCAGCGCGCTACAACAACAATATTTATTTTATCACGCACAAAGTAAGTATTATAGCTCATCATTAAGAAATATTACTGATATTAGCTTATCCTGTCTGGTTCATTTCTTTCAGTATGGTTGAGTACAAAAGTTTGCACCCCCCCTTATTTTTTCTTTTCTTTTTTTTTTTTTTTCATTTTTGAAAATGAAATACAAATTAATTACGTCATATGAAAGAATTAATTAATATGAAAAACAATGGTAAAAAGTATGGAAAAAAGAGAAACATCTAGCAGAAAGAAGGCGACAATCCAACAAATATAATTTTATACTTTTTTCTTTTTTAAATATGTTTCTTTCTTTAAAAAAAAAAAAAGAACAAAAAGGCAGCTGTTCAGAAGATATAGACAAGGTAACAGGAAGCTAAAACTGCAAAGGGTCCTGCTGTACATTCACAGGAACTTGAATGAAATCTCACCACTTTGCCCAAGTTTCCAGAAGTTATGTGTAGGTTACACTTACATCTACATCACCTGCTAACATACACAGAAGTCTTTAAAAAAGCACAAAAATAAATAAATAAACGAATCAGTTGAGTGAAAAGGGAGTTACAGTCGATTTCATGAGGGTAAACCTGCACCGCGTTACAGATTCGCACTGACGTATGAAAGTATTTAGTAACAGCGGCTAAGTCACGTATTTCCTGTTTATTTTTATGCTAACTTTGTCATTAAACGTCGCTCCTTGCACAAAAATCTAAACAGATTTAGAGTACATAATTATGTAAATATCTGAATATTTATTTCTAAAGAGTTCTAGAAAAAAATCCGTTCGAAGTGGGGAATGTCTACAAATGTTTCGTTTTGGAAAGTGGGGAGGGTTTACCTGAACCGAAGAAAAGGGATAAAAATAACTGTTTCTCCTGATCTTATTTAGTGTTCAGTCACACCTCACTTATCAGGGAAACCAGATAAAACCACAGAGAGAGAGAGAGAGAGAGAGAGAGAGAGAGAGAGAGAGATGGAAATGAGAAATGGAAATAAAATGTAAAAAGAGATAAAGCTGTAGATATAGGTTTTAAGAAGAGGGACGAAAGAAAAAGGGAGGACAACGTAGAACAGAGAAAAAGAGAGTGAGGTAAGAGGTATATGGATAGAGAGAGGGAGAGAGAAAGAGAGAGAGAGAGAGGGTAAACTCTCGACATGTCTCTCGTCTTGGTGCTGTCTCTGCAGTGGAGCAGGAAATGTGATAAAGCTACCTCTCTCTCTCTCTCTCTCTCTCTCTCTCTCTCCTCTCTGTGTTCCTCCTCTCTTATCTCTCTCATCCCTCTCCTCTGGTCTGTTATCCTACACCTGCCCCGGGGGCGAATCATCTGGAACATCGGAACCCATTCCAGCGTAACACAAACAGCGTTTCGGCTCAGATGATCATCACGACCCCTGCGTCTCTCTCGCTCCCGCTATTCTGTTCGTTTTCACACCACTCGAGTGCCACAAAACAGAGGACACACAAGCGTATATATCACTTCCATCTCACGCAAAGGGGAATTCAAATAGATTTATAGAAATTAAAAAAGGAAAATATATACCTTTATGTTTTCAATACTGTTTATTAATACAGTTTGCTACTGTTTAATTATTACTGTTTAAGGTAACCATTATTACTGTTTAATACAGTTTATTACTGATTAATAACATTTATTACCGTTTAATACTGTTACTGTTTATTACTGTTTATTACTGTATCACAGTTTATTACTGTTTATTACTGTTTATTACTGTATCACAGTTTATTACTGATTAATAACATTTATTACGGTTTATTACCGTTTATTACCGTTTAATACTGTTACTGTTTATTACTGTTTAATACTGTTTAATACTGTTTAATACTGTATCAGTTGACTACTGTTTATTACTGTTTATTACTGTTTAATACTGTTTATTACTGTTTAATAATGTATCACAGTTTATTACTGTTTATTACTGTATCACAGTTTATTACTGTTTATTACTGTTTAATACTGTATCACAGTTTATTACTGTTTATTACTGTTTATTACTGTATCACAGTTTATTACTGTTTATTACTGTTTAATAATGTATCACAGTTTATTACTGTTTATTACTGTTTATTACTGTATCACAGTTTATTACTGTTTATTACTGTTTAATACTGTATCACAGTTTATTACTGTTTATTACTGTTTAATACTGTATCACAGTTTATTACTGTTTATTACTGTTTATTACTGTATCACAGTTTATTATTGTTTATTACTGTTTATTACTGTTTAATACTGTATCACAGTTTATTACTGTTTATTACTGTTTATTACTGTATCACAGTTTATTACTGTTTATTACTGTTTATTACTGTATCACAGTTTATTACTGTTTATTACTGTTTAATAATGTATCACAGTTTATTATTGTTTATTACTGTTTATTACTGTATCACAGTTTATTATTGTTTATTACTGTTTATTACTGTTTATTACTGTATCACAGTTTATTACTGTTTATTACTGTATCCTAGTTTACTACTGTTTATGACTCTTTATTACTGTATCACAGTTTACTACTGTTTATTTCAGTTTATTACCTTTTAATACTATCAGTTTATTACTGTTTAATTCTGTGTAAAGTATTTTTACTGTTATTTAGTTGAACTGTCATGTAAAATTCAAGCATTTCTAGTTACTTTGAGATCAGGACTGTAGCAAAAACAATACAACACTAAAATAAGGCAGCAATAACGGGACAAAAATGAACTCTCTTTCTTCTTCTTTTCATTCCTCTGTTTCGAGCATCACAGCTTCCTTGTGAGTGATGTGTTGTTTTTTTTTTCTTGTGAAAACAAAGGATATGGACCAGGTCTTCTTGTCAATCCAAAATGTTAGCCGTTAAAAAAATTATATAAATAAATCCCTCAATGTGAAAATTGAAGCTGGCTTTGTTTTATGATTATCCAGTTAGGAGATAAAGGTGCTAGATGACACGGACAGATTTATTTTTGAACATTAGAGTCATACGGTGCTAATAACAGAGCGTGGAAGTTTCACATGCTTCCTGATTCTCTGCCCCACCGCTCTTCCACTTTTCACCTTTCCCTCTTGTTCCTTCAATTTCTTCTCCTGATGAATTCTCTTTATCGCTGCAGGACTGAGTGATTGCACAATGAGAGATTGACCGTGTTGCCGCTAGCGCAGTGTGAAACTCACTGACACAAATGTGAAATGAGAAAACAGCCAACAGTGGAAATTAGCAAATCAAGCGCCTTGTCATATTCGCCAGCTGTAAAAAAAAAAAAAAAAAAAAAAAAAAAAAAAAAAAAAAAAAAAAAAAAAAAAAAAAAAAAAAAAAAAAAGGATTGATTATATCACCGGGGTGGAAATATTCTCTGAAGCGAAAATACTCGCTCAAGCGCCAGACATTCAGGATTCATAACAATAATTATATTATAGCTAAGACGCAGAATGGTGAGCCAGGTCCAAATGTCTGAATTCACTTCGCTGTGAAGAATGCTTTAGATTTCAATACTTTTTACTCAAATATGATCATTGTCCACTAGAAAACTAAAACACATAAACAAACCTGCTAAAGTTTTGAACCCTTTAAAATACTAAAAAGAATACTAAAGAACATTGAAAGTTTAAAAGATTAAAGCATTACAGAATATTTAACTGTGGGGTATTTGTGCTTTAGTGGGTAATTAGCCGTGAGGGGTATCTATGGTTGTGGATGTATTTAGTGATGGATATTTTTTGTGGTTGAGAAAAGGCTTAAAAAAAGGAATTTTGCTGGCTGTTGCATTTGCTTAAGTGCAACGTGTGTTTTGTACTATCTAATTTAACGTTTACAAAATGAACATGAAAAAAAAATCACGTAAGATCTGCTTGAAATTCAACTGCTTCGCTTTCACTTGATTCGATTTCGTCAAAATAACAAGAAACAATCAAGTACCCACGCGCTTCCTGGAAAATGATTACCTTTATCGCGATAACACGTCCCGAGATGAAGATCTGAAATAACGTGAAGAAGACACCTGAGGGAAGCCGTTGATGAGCGCGCACATGGAAAGGTAAGAGCAAATCCTTTATCATCTACTTGTGAAATTAATCAAAATGCAAATAAAAGAACTGTGGCCTTAATAATATCATCTTATAGGCGGCATATTTCTCCGATAGTTTTATGTTATTTGACCTAAAATAATATTTTACTCGAGGTTAAAAGATGGCAACGTGGCCTACATAGGATTGTGCTAGGGATGAAACGATTCATTCAGTATGTACAGTCCTTTTTGGCGCAAATTAGCATCATTGCTAAATGAGATACACTTGTTTTCTGTTTTCTGCATTTAACATTTGTAACATCTGCCTGTGTGTGTGTTATACGCTAGTTAACTAATATGTAGCTGACGCTAACAATTAGCTAGCTAGCAAGTTTAGACTTAGGTTAACAAACAGGCTGCTAATGTTAGCGGAGCTTCGATATACTCGCAGCCTAAGCAGAGCAGCCGTCACTCGGCCTCCTTTATGTGTAAGTACATGGGAAAGTGACCGTCAGTTCCACGTTGGAGTGCGGATATGCAGCTAGATTCAAGCTGATGCTTGCGGTTGTGTGAACCGACTCTGAAGCACGAGTTTGAGTGAAGCAGACTAGGCTTCAGCGTGCCATTGTGGTTGATGATGGCCACAGTGTAGAATGTACTTCAATGTCTGTTGCATCTTTGTTGTTATATTTGTGAGTGGTCTTTAGTTTATTGAGGTAAATCACTGAACTCACCTCACTGATAATAATTTTTCTTTCACAGGTCCATCTTGCTATTTGCACAGTAAACACATTCAAAGGCTTGAGTTGTGTATATGGAAATATCCATATAATTGACCTTGCATTACTCTGACAAAATGTTTTAACAGCATGAGTAACAGTTGCACACACATTTTGTTTTATTGCTATCCCTTGTATTTAAGGACACCGTCATTAACAAAAATCAATAATTACAATAACATTTGGAAGTGATGATGGGTTTCCATCAAATGTTTTGATAGTGTAATAGACCATTTTACTTAGATTTAGATTGCAGACTGTAGTTTTATTTACGTGACTAATGAACTTTATGTATGTTACAGGGATAGGTGGTATGTGGGGTTGTAAGGGTTGCACAGAAACTGTATCAAGTAGGTCCAAGCTTTTGCATGACTACAAGTTAAAGCATCCACATTTCGGACGTAGTTCTCGCTTTCCATGTACATACCATCACTGTCCATGCACATTTAAGACATGGAATGCACTTATAGTCCATCAGAGTAAAATTAATTTGGCAGAGGACACCCGTAAACAGACAGCAATATTCAGCTGCCACCTTTGCGCTTGTGGTGATTTAGCACCAGAGAGGGATTATTTTGCTCATATAAATGCACATCTCAAAAAACATGAGACTTGTCATCTGTATGTTTTTAGGCTGTGACTTTAAAACCAACATTTATTGCACATTTAAATCCCACAAAAATCGAACACTGCCATCACACATTGATTGATTTTAAACCTGGAGTTGTTATAAGTAGAATATCATCTGTGAATGAATTGGTGGCCTCTAGTCAGGACTTTGTAGAGCACTCAGATATTGCCATTCCATCAAATAGTCACTGTCAAACAGAGGATTTGCATAAAATCATAGAGCAAAGATTTGCAGCTGCCTTGCTAAAGTTGGAGCATTTGGTCCATGTACCAAGTACGGCTATTGATGTATTTTTAGAGGAACTTCATCATCTGATTTGTTCTGCACCCGTTCCATTATCCTGTGACACTGTGAGTGACATCTTTCAACAGAAAAACCTCTGTTTGTCGATGAACTTACAAAAAGAGATACGGTTAATGCAGTTTGTTCTGGTAATCCTGTGCAAAGGTCTATACAAAAAGGAGGTCCTCTGAGTACAGTATACAGTATCTGCGTAAGCAGTACTACAAGAACAACCTTGGTGTTATAGAGCCAGTTGAGTACATTCTTGATTCTAAGAACAAAAGCAGTTTCCAATATGTTCCAACATTGAAGTCCTTACAGCAGCTGTTAAGTAGAAGGGAAATTATTGATAAAGTTACTGAGGGATATCAAAGACAGGAAGGCAAATGTTCTGTAGTGTCATATCTGTACAGGTCCTCAACAGATGGTTGCCTCTTTAAGGAAAATGGTTTCTTTACTGGAGAATGGTCAAGGATTATCTTAAGTTTTTATGTGGATGATTTTGAAATCTGTAACCCCCTCGGCACCTCACGTAAGAAACACAAGCTTTGTGCCATTTATTGGGTATTAGCTAACTTGCCTCCAGGGTCTCATTCCTTGTTGTCATCTATTAACTTGTCAGTTTTGTGTAAAAGTGATGATGTTAAAAACTATGGTTATGATAAAATCTTTGAACCTCTTCTAGAAGACCTGAAAACTCTGGAGGGGCAGGGTGTTTATATCCCGCTGTTAGGTGAGTCACTTAAAGGCACAGTCCTCAGTGTAGTGGCTGACAACCTAGGATCAGGATTTACGCAGAGATTTTCTGTGGAATACTTCTGCAGATTTTGTACAGGAAAAAGAAGCGATATTCAGGTACATCCTGTTGCATCAGGTGCCTTCACTTTGAGAACTAAAGAGCATCATCAGGCCCATGTCAAACAAGTGCAAGATTCAGGAACAAATTGTTTTGGAGTGAAAAAGGAATGTGTCTTCACAAAAAATTTGTCTCATTTTCATGTCATCTTTGGCTATCCACCTGATCTTCTCCATTATGTTTTTGAGGGTGTAATCCCAGTAGAGCTAGCTCATTGCTTGACTGTGCTTATATCCAAAAAGTATTTTGCATTAGTTGATCTGAACAATGCCATTCTTAAGTTTCCCTACAAATGGACTGACAAGACAAACAAACTCCATGTAGTGTCCCGAAGTTTTTCCAGCACAAAAACAGTGGGAGGAAATGCTCATGAAAACTGGAGCATGCTCAGGTTCTTGCCTTTTCTGGTTGGGCCACTTGTAACTGAAGATGAGCCTGCGTGGCTTGTTCTCATGGATCTGAAGGACATAACAGAGCTTGTTGTTTCCCCTGTACATAGTGATGACACCCTGGCCTTTTTTTAGAAAGTAAAATCATAGAGCACAGACAGAGATTCAAAGAGTTGCTCCCTGACATCAAGCTGCTACCAAAACACCATTATTTGGAACACTACCCCCAGATGATTAGGCTGTTTGGTCCAGTTGTTGGGCAGTGGACGATGCGCTTTGAGGCTAAGCATAGCTTCTTTAAGCAAGTTATCAGACACACAAGGTGCTTCAAGAATGTCCCGCTCTCACTGGCCTCAAAGCATCAGATGATGTTTGCTTACCATCTGAGCTCTCCATGTCTGAGCAAGTCTGACCTAGAGGTCTCAGCTGTATCGACTCTGCCAGTAGACTTACTCAAAGAAGACATAGCGCAAGTCATCAAGCAAAAGGTCTCTCACACAACAGAGGTTCACCTTGCACAGTGTGTAAAAGTCATAACCTATAGGAAGGGAATGATACTGGTCCACAGGTCTGTAGGTGGATTGTCTGAATTTAGTGAAATTGACCAAATCTGTATTTTACAAGAGAATGTATTCTACATTGTCAAAGAGCTCTGTGGTTGGTACAGAGAGCACTATAGAGCCTTTGAACTCAACACAGCACCCACAAGAAGTTTCACTCTTGTGACAGTCAGTGAACTTCTTGATACTTATCCACTAGCTGACTACAGGATTGGAGCTACTCGCATGGTGACTTTGAAAAGGCATATTGAAATACAAGGTGGGCTAGCACCTGGGAAGGGTCTTGTCTACTTTGTTAAAAGGGAAATTCAACCTGCACCATATTTGCAGATGCTTTTCTGTGAAACAATGGATACCTGATTTATAATCTTTTTGTACTTTATGTGTTTGAGCAGAGTAAACAGCAGTGAAGATGGGGACACCTATGATCCTTAAGATCATCCTGACCGATGGCAGCTCTCAGAGGTTGACACTTTCTCATGGACTACCTGACTACCTTGATGACCTTATGGTTGAAGTAAAGAAACAGTGTGGACTTCAAGGCAATTTTAAACTTCAGTTTATGGATTCCTTGTTTGGAAATGATTTCCTTAACCTTACTTCAATTTCAGAAGTCCAAGATAAAGGCACACTTAAAGTAATTGATATGTCAAGACCCATCTCTATGGAGCATGATGACAGGCCATCTGATCACAGTCAAGTACAGTCACAACCATTCAGCTTTTCCTCTGCAAGTGACCATTTGTTCCTGTCAGATGGATTTTAGATACAGATATACTGTCTTTGAGTGAGTCTACTAGCTCATGAGCTTCTTGGCCTGCTTTTTTTCATGTGCCTAAGTTTTCCTATGATGCTGAATTACAACTTCAACAGGCAAATGTAACTTATATTCAGAATGGCACTGTACTTGCTCCAGATCCCAAACTGAAGTCAGCCAACCTTAATGGTTTAGTACAGGAAATTGTTCAGTATAAAATGTATGTCAATGATAATGAGATGGAACAGGTAGCCCAGAGTTACATCCTTGTTTGACTGAGGAAGGGTCTGGGACTGGATGTGGCGGATGGAAAACCAGTTTGAAATACAAACTGTCCAATTACAGCACACACCTGAGACAATTGGGCTGTCCAGAGGTTTCAGTGAACTCTTTGAAAAACAAGCCTGCAGGAAGGCGCAGTTGGAGTCAAAAAGGCAAAGTGAGCAGAGGTTAACTTTTGCCCAACATACCCATCAACAGAAACTGAGGAGAGTCTGGAGGCCATGCAGAAAAGTCTACTTCTAGATGTAAAGAAGAGGAGCAACAAAGAGGTTGTGAAACTCAAGATGGAAAGGACTTTCACACACAGAAGACATGAAGTTGTTCATGATGCACCAGTGGTGGAGGATTTCATGGCAAGGTGGCCTGCTCTGTTTGAAGTCAGTGAGGTAAGATGTCAATTATATTAGATTTTACATCTTTGTACACTGGCTAAATGCTAATATACTTGATTGTATTTTCATCTGTGCTTTATCTCCCTCCTACACTATCTCAGTTGTGTGACTGTGTCTGACTCCCAAATGATTACCATCTGGGTCTGATTTCTTTGTCCATTATTACATTTTTAGATCAATGCAGAATTCAAGAGAATTACCACTGTCCCACTTCAATCCAAGTTCCTGTCTCAGCTGGACCTTTACTCTGACAAACTGATGAGATTGTTCAAAAAGAAAGGAGGACAGCTAGGGGAAAGACTCAAAAGAATCAATGCTCAATTGGCTGATGTAAGTGATTCACACACTCATTAGAATGTAACAGCTTTTTAAACTATGAATATTTCTAGAATTGTAGAGAGGATATATTAGTTGCCATTTATTACATTGGCAGGGACGGCATACAGATAGTACAGCAAATCAGGGAGTACAACAGTGCATTTATTTTTTTAAAGTATCTCTTGTTACTTAGGTGCATCTTTGTCTCATGGTGTGTCTTTTATGTCAGTCTACTCCCTATGTGAACTGTTACGTCCTGGGGTGTTCGTGTGTTTTTGTGTTTTGTTCTCTCCCCTTTTCTCTCACCCGCCTCTCTCTCATCTCTCTCTTTGCAGTACTCCCTCATTGGATAATGTTCCTGTCCATCTTGATTAACCCCACTGATGTCACTGGCCGTGACGACCAATCGACCTCTGACCCCGCCTATTTAAAACCCGCCACTATTCATTCAGAAGATTCTGTTCCTGTTGTTTACACAAACTCTGTTCCTCTGTTTTCCTTTTTGTATTGTAATTACATTGCCTTATTGTATGTGTTGTTCTTGTATGTCTTTGGTCC
>CM040976.1:33264380-33275023 GCA_022985145.1 Pangasius djambal | reverse complement strand
ACACACACACACACACACACACACACAGTACATACTGTGGTAAACTGAAAAGTGTGTATCCTAGGGTAGAACTCTCACATGATGAAAACTCTCTCTCTTTCTTACAAACACACACACACACACACACATACACACACACACACACTGTCTACTGTCACAAATGAGAAGCCTGAGGTTCAAACTGTCAGACAGATAATAATGAGAACTCACACACACACACACACACACACACACACACACACACACACACACACAAACTTCATATGTCACAGATGAAGATCCTAAGGTTCAAACTGAAAGATGATGATGAGAACTAGCTCTCTCTCTCTCACACACACACACACACACACACACACACACTCGGACCCCGGGGCGAAACCCTGCGGCTGATGGAGAACAGAAAGCGTGATGTGAGCTGCCACAGTGAGACAGGTGACATCAGGTAAAAATCCCCCTGAGGCAGATCTCGTAATGAGATTTCCACCACGAGGAGACGAACCTCTTCCTCAGCTCTCCTTCTACACCTCCGTCCTCATCCATCTCTCCACTCCTCCTTCCCTCCCTCCCTCTCTCCCTTTCCTGTCATCCGTGTTTTTCTCAGAAGACCGAGAAGCTCACAGCTTCCTGTATTGAAAATCACTCTGGAGTATAATTCAAACCACCAGCTCTGATTTATCAGAGGGTGTTGATTAATTTCCCAAAGAAAAAAACAACACAGTTTGTCTTGTTACTGAGAAACTGCAAAGCCTAAACTCCTCTGTCCCGAAGATGTCGGAAAACATAAAGTTACAGCTTTACCTCTTTTACAAAGTGCTGACACTGGAGACTCCTTCCGTAAATGTCACGTAAACATTTACAGAAAACTGAAAACGATAATGTATTATAACCAATGCAGTAACACAGTATAAAGCTGTGATGTGAAGCTGCACTACTCTCAAAGCTACTGTTACAGAAAATGAATCAACACCTTCTGACCAATCAGATTCCAACATTGCTGTTAAACCATGGCAACCAGCAATAAACTCAAGTCAGGGACGGCTGCTAGCGAACAGGTTAGCGTGAGGTGAAAAACCAGCGCTGTATGAATTTAAATTAAGTTTACTTTAAACAACAGCAACTTTTTGCATCATGTCAGCTGAAACTCACTTGTTAGCAAACTCTTTTTTGCCCCAAGGGGTTTAAAGCCACTGCCCGGAGCACTCTGTGTAAATATACAATAGCGTTCTCGGCCCAGTTCTCGGAATAATCCGCAGAAACACAACGTATCCCGAGGCGGAACCATTTCCCGAGACTCCAGGGATCTATTTCCTCGTTACACACTCGGGGAGAAAGAGAGAGGGAAATAAAGTGAGCTGACCTTAAAGCTCAGAGCACATCAGCGGGGCAGAGGCTTTTCAGCCGTGACCTGAAATAAACCCTGCTCTGCCCTTAACAAGCTCAGACGCCTCGACTGCGTCCTACACCCACGCCTCAGACGGAGCCCCGAGAGCTGCTCGGCTTTTAGCGCTTTTTACTCTGAACGAAAGCGTTACCTTCGGTGCGGGCGGTGAACGGAGAGTCGGTGAGACGTTTGGCCGAGAACTGGCCTCCCAGAGAGGTCATTAAAAAGCACAGGCTGAAGAAGCCGATCCCCACCACGAAGATCCTACAGAACAGAACGAGAGAGAGAGAGAGAGAGAGAGAGAGAGAGGGAGAGGGAGACAGAAGGACAAGTCAAAAAACTGTAGAATGACAACTATTCTTGGCTTTAAATATTAGTAAATAGAAAAATGTAAAAAGATACTAAAAGAAGTATATAAGCTCTTCAGGGCTTAAAGAAGGAGAGAGGAAGGAAAGAAATGAGGAAGGAAGACAGTGGATAGAGGAAGGTAAAGAGAGAGAGAAGAAGAAGAAAAAGAAATGAAGGAAGGAAGGGATAGAAAAATGGAAGGAAAGAGTGGTAGGGGAAATAAGGAAGGAAAGAAGAGTGAGAAAGGAAGACACAAAGGAAGAAAGGCAGAGAAAGAGGAAAGAAGGAGAGGACGAGAGAGGCGTAGGGGAAGGAAGAGAGACTTTATAACGTTTCTTTCCACACAGGCCACGCAGGTGCTTGTTCAGTCCCTTGTCATTTCAAGGCTGGACTACTGCAACTCGCTCCTGGCAGGTCTGCCTCTGAGCGCCATTCGTCCTCTGCAACTGATCCAAAATGCAGCTGCACGATTGGTTTTCAACCTTCCCAAGTTCTCCCACACCACCCCATTGCTGCGCTCCCTCTACTGGCTTCCTGTAGCTGCCCGCATCAGATTTAATACACTGATGCTCGTCTACAAAGCCAAAAACGGACCAGCACCCACTTATCTCAAAGCTCTTATCACACCTCGCGTGGTACCACGCTCCCTCCGGTCCTCTAGCACTGCTCGACTGATCCCTCCATCTGTCAGGGTACAAGGAAAGCATGCTTCGAGACTCTTCTCTGTTCTGGCACCAAGGTGGTGGAATGAACTTCCCCTAGATGTCCGAACAGCTGAGTCACTGGCATTCTTCAAACGACGTCTAAAGACTTACCTCTTCCTAAAGTACTTATGTTAGCACTTACAAGTACAGTAAATAAAGAAACTGGTAAAGAGAGAGGAAATGAGAGAGAGAGAGAGAGAGGGAGGATAGGGCAAGGAAGAGAGAGGGGAAGAAAGAAATAAGGAAGGAAGGAAAGGAGAGAAAAAAGGAGAGAAAAGGAAGGAAAGCCTAAAAGGAAACGTAAGGAAGGAAATAAGGAAGGAGGGAAGGATAGAGGAAGGAAGAGAGAGGAAGAAAGAAAAAAAAAGAAATAAGGAAGGAAGAATGGGAGAGATGGAAAAAGGAAGGAAAGCGTGAGAGGAGGAGTAAGGAAGGAAATAAGGAAAGAAAAGAGAGGAAGAAAGGCATAGAAAGAGGAAGGAAGGAAGGAAGTACAGTAAATAAAGAAACTGGTAAAGAGAGGAAAGGAGGAAAGGAGAGAGAGAGAGAGAGAGAGAGAGAGGATAGGGCAAGGAAGAGAGAGGGGATGAAAGAAATAAGGAAGGAAGGAAAGGAGAGAGGAAGGAAGGAAGGAAAAAGGAAGGAAAGCCTGAAAGGAAAAGTAAGGCAGGAAAGCAGGAAATAAATAGAGAGAAAGGAAGACAGAGAGAAAGGAAGGACATAAGGGAGAAAGAAAGAGAAAGGAAGAAAGGAAATGATGAAGGAAGGAAGGTAGCTATAATGTAAATAAAGAACGTGTACACTTCAGTAGTGAGTTCAGAGGTCAGACGTATGAATGTGTGAACGTGAGCGTTTATAATAACGGCAGCACGGAGCGAATACGCAGGTTAGTTCTGTCATCACGCAGCTCTCTCCCGTCATTACGACACGATGAAGAACGACAGATGAAAGTCGGACAGCAGACTGAGAGAGTAGACTGTGTTCCCGTCATTACTGACACGCCATCTGCTTCTGCGTGATAACAACAGCACAGACCGCACGGCCCCACCCCCGCGGGATTAGTCCCCGAGCCCGCTGCTTTCGCCTCACACATTACTACCCCCTTACCAGGAACTCATCCCCACACCAATGCATCATGGGTAAATCAGCTAGTAATGCTAATGGTTCCGTGTCATTTTTACAGAGATTAGCGCGAGTGATAATCCCCGTCCCACTGTTCTCCTCACGGTTTCACACGTTCACTGGGTCATCTGTTGATATTTCACAGGAACACAACTACAGAACGCAGAAACAAAATGATTACAGCAGTCGTTTTTCTGGCCCGGAAATTCGAACAGCGCTGCTGAGTCCTGGAGTCGCTTCGTTTTCTGTAACAGCAGCTCTGACAGCGGCGCCGCTGCACATCCCAGGGCTGTAACAGGAAAACAATCGCGTGTCTGACTGATCTGTCGGCCGTTTTGCGAGAATATGATCCTGTAAATCTCTTTTTATAATATGTTATTTCCTTCGGTTTTGTGTATTGTGTAGCGGATTTTGTTTGAATATTTATGTGCATCCGTAAATTGTGTATTCGTTTGGACACTAACACTACCTGTCTGGTTCCGGTTTACAAACACCCTCACACTCAGTTCACCTCGTTACTTTCACGGCTCGTTTGTTTGTTGGTTTGTATATTTATCTATCTATCTATTTATTTCCTGGATGTTTGTTTTTTATGAATGCATTTCTTTATTTATTTGCTTACTTAATTTATTTGTTTATTTGTTTATTGCTACATTATTCATTCATTCATTCATTCACTGGATGCTTGCTTGTTTTTAATGAATGAATGAATTTATTTGTTTGCTTATTTATTTATTTGTTTACTTCTTTTTTTTTTTACATTATTAGCTTGTTTGCTTTTTTTTAATTTATATCTTTACTGGATGCTTGCTTGTTTTATAATTCATTTGTCTGTTTTTTAATTGCTTACTTGCTTTCTTATCTATCTATCTATCTATCTATCTATCTATCTATCTATCTATCTATCTTTTTGTTTGTTTGTCCCTCTGTGTGTTTGTTTGTTTGTTTGTTTAAGAAACAGCTGAGTTAAACAAATAAGCTAAACAAAGGCTAAACAAATAAGCAACCTGTTAATAAAGACACACACGATCTCACACACACTCACACACACTCACACACTCACACACACACACTCACACACACACACAGAAGTTTGGAGTGTGTGTCACGTGTGAGCAGTTCATCTCCCTTTACTGTTTAAAAGTGTTCAGAAGGCCGCAGGCATGCTGGGAGATTGTATCACCACTAATTACCGGATTTAAAGTAATTGCTTCAGTCTGCTCGCTGGCTCGGAGCAAAAATCCGCCGTCTCCTAATTGGTTTTCCGGGTGAGTGAGGATCAGATTTCGGATGGATCGGTGACTGCTGCGAGGGTGACAGGAGGAGATTTTAGGGGAAATTTTTAGCCCTTGCTTTTGAAAGAGAGGCGACACTAAAGCACAATGATGATCTGATCGCCTCCTTATCAGCTATAAACTCTGTGATAGGAGGGAGAGAGAGAGAGGGAGAGAGAGGGAGAGAGAGAGAGAGAGAGAGAGAATACAGTAATAACACACACAGTGGCATGCTGTTACAGGAAAATAATCAGTGACAGGGTGGTGTGACGAAGCGGAGTCACTCTTGCAGCCCTGCAGATTATTCATTTCCTACAGCGGCACGTCGCGAAGCGTCTTTTCCGCTTCTACCCCAACAATTTGCTGCCAGTTGCAATTTTTATACAAATCTCATACTTTTTTATCTGTTTATAGTTACATTTATCGTTCCACAAAACAAGTGGTAACAGTTTCTATGAAGGCCGTATGTATACCGACACAACATGTTATAATGCACTCATAAGTCATTATACACATCATTATAATGATTTATGGTGTGTTTATAAATTGCTAAGAAGAATGCACTAGTGCTTATAACATTCTAAACAATATCTTTTCATAATGCGCTGTATAACGCGTCATGAACACCGCTTCTAATGCATCGTGTCAAAGATTTATGACGCATCATAAAGATAGCTATAAACTGTAATCTACGTCAGTGAATAATTATAACAAGGCGTATGATGCCTTATGAATGCAATATAACATGATATGAAATGCAGCTCGTTGTTTTACCCAAGAAACTACAAAAGCTTTACAGCTTTACCTCTGACACTGGAGACTCCTTCCATAAAGGTTACATAAACGTCCGCTTACAGAAAGCTTCACCACATTAACTAGTTTTAATCTGTTTACGAGGACCGTCCCGCTGTACACGTCCCTGTGAATGAGCTGTTGCTATAGAAACCTTATAGAACAAGCGCATTAATATAAACCTGTGCTCTCTCTCTCTCTCTCTCTCTATATATATATATATATATGTATTATTTTTTTAACAGTAAGGACTGTGGTTGAAATTTGAACATGGGAATAAACTGGCTGTGTTTCTCCGTCTGGTCTGAATTCGTGTCTCTGTCATTTAGAGTTTTTGTCCTTTTCCAGCATTAGCACCTCCTCGTTCAGCTTCTCAGTTCAGTCAGTGAGCTCAAAGCAGGTGTTACAGCAGGAAACGTGTAAAAAAAAAAAAAAAACAACTTGGCGGAAAAATGATCTTCTCGCTCAGAATTTGTGCATTAAGCTCGGAGATTCCCAGGCTGAATCCCAAACCCCTTAAACCTCTACGTAAGTGTGAAATGACGCCGCGACCTGCTGCCGAAGCCAACAGAAATGCAGAGCCGGAATCTCGGCAGCTGTGCGAGAGACGCCTCGGAGACGACGCCGATGCCACGCCGGCGAGCGTCGTGCTTCAGATCGCCCTCGGCATCATGGGAAATCCGTGCTCAGCCACTCACGGGATGAACATCTGCTTCCATAATCCAGGTATGTGCAAGGACACAGGACGAATCCCAAATGTCCCACATTCTACCTCTCATTCACAAGATCACGCTCCATGGCATCGGGTTTATAGTTTGAGGAGTGCGCTTACACATATACGCATACGGTAATTTATGACCCACGAATTGTGCGTAATCATCGTTGTGATATTTATCATGATAAATGATGCCATAGTGCACTTTCCTGAGACATTGCTTGTATCGTTACATCTTTTAGAATAAGAATTACAGATTAATCGGAAGCTTGTCATTTTCTACGCAGTTGTTAAAATGGGTTTTTTTCCTCCCTACTTTCCATTCTAAATCTTTTTGCAAATCCATCAAACTCATCTTCACATTTATTTATTTATTTTTTTTACAGGGTTTTTTTTCAACACTTGTTTTGCTGGCAGTTTATTAGCAAACCAACTGTATATACTGCGATACATACTGAGTATCGTAGAAATGTTTTCATATTTTATCATTATTACTTGCTAAAATACTACTAAATACTCCTGTTTCTTTACATTATAGTCTCTTGTATTATTCTTTTTTATATTAATGTACCTTTTTTTGTATTATTGTGTATGTACTTAGGTTTAAAACTGTCCCTTTTTTGTTACTAGCCAGACACGACGCATGAAACACGTGTGTAATCATTGATACGCTGACGTTTTCTGTAAGGAGATGTTTATTTCACATTAACGGAAGGAGTCTCCGGTGTCAGCGCTTTGTAACGGTCGGTTTCCCGACATCTTCAGGACAGAGGAGTTTGCGCTGTGCGGATTCTCGGCAACGTGACGGAAGAACGAGAAGCTGGTGACTGTTTACAGCTGCTATAACGCAAGTGAGAACAGGAACTAACATGTTTTGTGGATGTTTCACAACAATGAAACGTAACTATAAACGGATAAAAAGTGTGATGTTCCATTCGTTAATCAACCAAATCATTGCAACTGGCAAATTGCTGTGTTGTAAGAGGAATAAAGCATTTCAGGCCGTGTTGTTATAGGAAGATGATCAACATCGTCATGGCAACAGTGATTCCGCTTCATCGCACCACTACACCGTTGATCAGTTTCATATAATAGCATGACACGAGGGTTTTTATTTCATACATATTCCACCTCAACCCTGCGTTTATGGTACCTAATAAACACAATCGTGTACAAGCTGGACTTGTGTATATATACAGGGCATATATTTCAGTGCCGTATGGGATGCCATGTTGAGAGATTTTCAGTTAATCTGTTGCTGTTTAAATTAAAATGCTTGCTAAATTGCGAAAAAATGACTTAACATGACCCCAGTATATAGTCAAATGTTTTGAGTATTTCCTCCTATAAGGTTACAGCAAACCAATTATATGACTATTAAAGCTGTTTATATACATTTTACTCATTTTATTTTATTTCTTCCATCAGCAGAATGAGAAAGCTTAAAGTGAAACGAGTAAAAGTATCTGGCTGCATAATCCGATATTTGTAATAATTTATAATAATCTCATATTAATAATATTTGATAAATTTCCCCACATTCGAGATATATTGTTTTCACTAGCTAAGACATTAAATTTTGCAGTGTACACACATTTACAGATTTATTTCATAAACATAGCATAACTATTCAAATATTAGGCTCATTATTTAGATTTTATTCACCAATATCTCTTTGTGGATATCAGTTAAAGCCTTAGAGGTTTGTATTTTTTGAGCTTTTTAATGACAGAACCCATTAGAGTCCAACTGGACGCGTTAGCAGCTGTGAGTATACTCCATCAGAAATCTAATCATTATAATAAACCTGGGCTCTGATTTCCACCACTGCTAGGACGTGAGCCGCGTCTGCACTACGGAAACATCTCAGTATCACAATCACACTGGAGTGCAGTCTTACTATGAGCGGCCAGTTTATTAGATACACCTGAAGAAGATCCTCGACCCAGATCAAGGGCTCTTTCCACTGATGCACAGGACAGATGGGGGTGCCAATACTTTATGCAGAGCAACAGATGGGGTGCGGTGAGGGATTCTACACCTGTGCGGTACAATACGAGTCCACCAGTGCGCTAATTAAACACCTTGCATGTTACTGCACGTGTTTATAATCTACCGGGGATCCATTCACCTTCCTCTTCACTGCACGGTTTAAACCGCGCGCGCGCGCGCGCGTGTGTGTGTGTGTGTGTGTGTGTGTGCGTGTGTGTGTGTTCGCTCACCTGAACGGTTTGATGCTCAGCAGACATCTCCTCACCATTATTCCCCCCGTCGTCCGGGCTCGTGCCGTTCACCAAATCCTGAGCTGAAATAATCCGGTAACGAATCCGCGAACCGCGCCGGTGAATCCGGTAAACGCGCGCGCGGAACGCATGCTGCACGCACCTCTTCCCGGTGAACAATCAGAGAGAGGAAAAACACCTCAGCAGGCGCGTGGTGACGCGTTTACGGTCCCGGTTCAGTGCATCATCTCCATCAGCTCTCAGTTTCTCCAACCGCGCGTTTTTATGTCGCGCTCAGCGCCTTGCGCTCTCCGTTCATTGCGACGGGAAAACAACAACAACAACAACAACAACAACAACAACAAACTCCCAACTTTGCTGCACAGATGCGTGATTAGTCCGAATTGCCTCACAATCCAAATCCGCAACAGAGCATCCCGCAGAACGCGGACCGCGCGACGCGTACAAACGTTACACCCGTTACGCGTGCGTTAGACGCGCAAAGACGCGTTTGCGCAGAGGAAGTGCTCTGCAGCCTTCGCGTCGAGAAGTTCCCCTGTGATAAGTGAGCTGTCTAACACGCGCAAAGCCACCGGACCCCCTGCTGCACGAGCGGGGCGGAGAGTATGCGGGGAGAAACGGGACAAAATCGACAGCTCAGTGACACGCACAGCCGTCTTCCAACCGTCATGACGTTCCTGCGCCTCTTCATCGTGCAGTTGAGGGGCTCCAGGACATCACGGACATTAGACCAGATCTTTCTAGAATGATTCAGCAAAGCTGAGAAGCGAAATGCCATCTTCCTTCCTGCTTTAGCTGATTAGTGCTAGGCGTCCGACGCTTTTCTTCCAGTTCCAAATGTTTATTCATAGACAGTTAACACAACACACACACTGCATCCTGCATAATACATATGCCTATTACACAACACACACTCTACATACGTATGCATATCACATATACATTTCATAAACATTATTATAGGTAGCGTAATCGCTGCAAAAAATTCTATTCCGTGTCAGATATCTTTTTTTATACACTAGGACTGGGCAAAAATATCATATCACGATTCTCTGAGATATTTTTCTACGATGCACGATATGTTTCACGATATGTATCACGATATACGGTATAGATTTGCAAACAGATTCCCAGCAGTGACGCAAAAGTAGTGGTGCATTTAAAAAAAAAAAGAATTTTCAGTTATATGTTATTCGATGTCTAAAAAATCATTTTGTTTTTTACATTAAAACTTAAATTTCTGTTCATAAAAATAAAAATAAAAACGCGGAAAAGCTGCGCCGAAAAAAGCCCGTAAATCTTTTTTACAGTTTAGTCGCAGACGAGCCGACTACAGCCACATGACCTGGAAAAGCTGGACTACGCAGTAAAGCACTGGAGGAAACTCATGGCTCATGACGGTGTTGAGAATAACGGAGATTAAACCGCAAGTCATCTAAAGATCAGCCGAGATCACGTCTCTGCTATTAGAAAACACGAACAGTACAACAGGTCCAGAGGAAAAGGTGAAAGGTCACTGGAAAAACCGATTACGCTTTATACAGGAGACGCTTTCCTGACGCATTTCATCTGCACATTATCTTATGTTTTGGCAGTTGTGCAGTTGTATGAGAAGAGTACCAGAAAGACTCATTTTGACCCGTTCTACCCCGCATACACGTGCAATCTGCGTGTCCTCAGGAGTTCGGCGTGAAATTCGCGCGCTGAAACTAAACCTGCACGTCTGCCTGGTGCAAATACAGTTAACAGTACATGAGTATACACTCTGATATTTCCACAAACATGCGTTTAAGTTGTTTAAAGTATGAGCCATGACAGCATCTGCAACCCATTTGGCTTTAAGTCTTTAAGCCTCATTTGCGGTGTTGTGTTGTTGAGCTTCTCTTACAGACGCACAGAACCAAAGTCCAGTGGGCTGCTCACTAGAACTCCCTTTAATTCCCTTTAAGTCTGTCTTTATTCTCATCAGGACCATAGACAGCGCCATAATCAGGACTAAAGTGCGACCCCAGGAGGTGGATAACAGGAATGACACCTCCCTTTGGCTGTTTTCCTCCAAAAAAA
>CM040976.1:33247261-33260147 GCA_022985145.1 Pangasius djambal | reverse complement strand
ATCTTTGGGCAATCCTCCAGGAGGCTTGGAGTAATATATCAAGTCAATGTTTGAATAAACTGACTGCTCGGATGCCTAGTGTTGTCCCTTATTATCAATGCAAAATGGTCACTAACTAAAGAGGATTTATGCTGATATTGCCCAAAAACCCTATTTTGTTCAGGCGTTTCCAAACTTTTGGAGGGCAGTGTATGTAATGCAATATACACATATATATATATATATATACAAAACTGTTACAGAAAAATGTTTGTGTGTCAGTAAAGAAAGCAGCAGATTACATAAGAGACACTTTTCAGATAAAAACAGAATGAAGGCTGCTGGGTTTCGCTGCAGAAATAAGAAGCGAGTCGACAGTCGAAGTCTCCAGAAGAACTGCGGCTGCTTCTGCAAGATGCTCAGTAACACTTCCAGCTCATTTCCTTATCAAACTGCACACACTGCACCTGAGATACTGATTTATTTTAAAGCGAAGGATCGTCACATTAAACACACTGACTTTGTTTCATTTATTACTGTTTACTGCACTTTTTTAAAATGTAGAAACATTTAATTTCATTATTTTTGAAGGCATCTTCGCTCTACAGCATTTCTTTGTTTTGGCTGCTAGATAACAAGCCATTTATGTTTGAATAACATCCTCCAAGGACAGAGAAAGCTAATGCTACCCAGCTAGCTTTTGCACAAACATAAAGGCTTTAACTAATTATCTAACTATTGGTTTGTTTTCCTTTTTTTTAATGCGCAATAACAAACTATGTAATTTGTTAGTTGACTAGTTTTAATTATATACTAAAATTATTTGCATTAGATGACCTGCTAGCAAATCTAGCTAGCTACATAGAATTTAATTACATATAATAATAATAATAATAATAATAATAATAATGTTTGCTAGTAATGTTAACTCACTTGCTAGCAAAACTGGTTAGTGATATAATTGATAAAATATGCTAGTTAACTTATTGCTAGCTAGATTTTTGCAAACTTTGTTAGTGGTTCAGATTATAAATTACACTAGTTAACTTTAATGCTAGTTAGCTTGCTCAAAAATTTGGCAAGTAATTTACATTTTAAAAAATGCTCGTTAATTCAGTGTTAGCTAGTGCGCTTACACAGTTGGCTAGTGGTTTAAATGATAAAAGTTTTAGCTATTCTGCTCAAATTCCTGGCTAGCAGTTTAAATGATGAGATATGCTAGGTAAGGTTTTAATTAGCTTGTTTTAATTTGCGCAATATGCTATAGTTTAGAGTTCGTTTACAGATAGTTTGTTAGCCAACCACTAATTTAGACGATACACTAAAATTGTTTACCTAGCATTAGCATTAGCTAACTCGCTAGCATGTCTGCGATCTGGGCTAGCTACATCACATCAGATAGCTACTGGAGCAGTGATAAAGTTAACATTAATGTTAGCTAAGCTCATTCTTGTGTAATCAATATTTTAGACGGAAATAGAGTGGATAGTGGTGATGCTACATAGATCACATGATGAATGATCACGTGGTCAATGATCACATGATCACATTTTATGATTGGCTGATTGAATTGAACTTAAGCTGTCACTGGGAAAAAATCAGGACGTGTTTGCAATCAGCACGTATTGTGTTTTTTGGGTTAGTGTGTGTGTGTGTGTTACATTAATAACAATCCTACTCTATTTTTAAAGCGTGTGCATGTTTGAACAGATTCCTATTTCTGTGTAAACTTTAGTCTTAAAGGTGCCCTGCTCTGTTTTTCTCTCTTACAATTACAAATAACAAAGAAACAGAAACACATTAAACGCATTAAAATATCACTGTGCTCAAAGCAAGTAAGGGAAAAGAAATGCCTGAAGAATTGTCCTCTCCTTCCTGTCGGCCATGTGATAGACACCCCTCCACGTTTTTACAAACAAGAACTCAAACATGGCCGAATGCTACAGAGAGCTACGTCGCGATTTTTTACAGGAATACCGCAGCTGTGTAAAAGCAACACGTGCACTGAAAACATATCAAGTTGACTGTATTCAACTGATTGAGAAAACTCACTTCCTCTATTAAATTGAATAATGGCGTCTCCCAAAACTTGTAAATTTAAGTTCACTTAACTTGAAGCTCATGCAGACTTACTTACTTACATACTTAAACTGTTAAGTTCACTTCGTATAGCGCGTAGCATTTACTGACGGTGAATCGAACCCGGGTCGCGGTGCTGAGAGCGCCACATGCTAGCCACACCCAAATAACTCAGTTCACTTAACTTCATGTTCATTTCAAACGTACTTAAAAACCGGGTGTACCAGAAGTCTCCATAAATGGGGAAATGAACACTTTTTTGCCAAATGCTAAACTTTAGGTACAAAACATCCTCTACATGATTGTAATTTCTTTGGAATCACACACGGAGTCGACGAGACGAAGAGGATCGCCTTTTGGAATTATCTACCGATCAGTGCATTCGTTTTCTTGTTTTTTTTTTTTCCAAGCCGAACTCCTTGCATGACCAACCACATCAAGGAAAGACCAGAGCGAGCTATTTTAATGAATCATGATTTCGAGTTCCTAACACTTGAAATCTTAAGGTTAAGTATTTTCTAGGTACACGAGTTAAACTAACTTCGATTTTTGATTTATGGGTACAACATGTAACATTTAAAGTAGTGTTTAGTCATGAATACTTGATTGTTTAAGTAAAGACAACATTAGAGTTTACAGTGTGGGACAATAATCAGCAATGGGGGTGGTAATAATAATAATAAGTTTATTTTATATAGCGCCTTTCTGCAGACTCAAGGTCACTTTAGAATATGAAAATAGGTAAACACGACAGCAGACAAAGAACAAAAGGAAATAAATAAGAAATCCATGGCATGAATCAGGTCATACAGTCAGAGGTCAGAAAAAGATGTGTTTTAAGGTGGTGTTTTGAAATCCTGTAATGAAGAAAGATCACGGATGTTTTTGGGAAGAGAATTCCAGAGTCCACCAAACGATGCTAACCTGTGGCGTGGGATTAACGGTAGACCAGTATCTGAAGAGCGTGATGTGCGAACTGGAGAATAAGTATGAATGAGATCAGAAATGTATGGGGGGGGGGGGGGGGGGGGAGACCATGAAGTGCTTTGAAGGTGATGAGGAGAATCTCGTATTGAATACGAGAACGAACGGGTAGCCAGTGAAGTCTGTGTAGGATGGGATGATATGAGAGGATTTCTTCGAAAAAGTGAGAACCCTAGTGTGGTGTGATGAAGTGGAGGTCCTGTTACCACCCGGAAGTAACTTGCCAATGATTAACATTTTTGATGAAAAAATCCTCTCAGGGCACTGCGCTTTTCCAACACAGCCTCCTCATGTCGTGACGTGTGTTCATTGTTTTGCTCCGCCCCTTTTTTCTTGCGTTGGTTTGTGATTAGTTTGCCTGTTTATACCGTCATGTGTCTCTGTCTGATTGCGAAGTCTTGTAGAGTTCTCCTTACGTTACTAAGCATTATTTCATTTCCGTGTTTCTCCCAGCTTTCCGATTCGCTCCTGATTTCCGTTTATCATTGCGCATTATCGCACTTGCGTCCTGCCTCTGAACAATCATTACAGACACATCATACTTTTTATCCGTTTATAGCAGAGCTGCCACAATACCACTGAATCCTTAAGTATCAACAGGCACCCATACCCATGTGATATTGTTTTCGTTGAAGCACTTCACATTTAAACTCTTTCACACAAAAATCACTTACTGTAAATGTAATAAATAGTAGAAAGTAGAAATAGAATAAAATCAATCTTAATAAATGAAAAAAATCATTTTATCAAAAATCATTCTAAAAGCGCTTATATGAATAAAATTGAATTGAGTTAGTTATATTTACAGATTTGGAAAAGAAACGTAATTTGGAAATTGAAATGTTTACCGAATTACGTTTCTTTTCCAAATCTGTAAATATAACTAGTTTCCAGCTACATTTAACGTCGTGAAACCTCCACGAAACCTGTTCGTTCCTGTTCTCACTTATGTTACAGCAGCTATAAATTCAACCCAATTCAATTTTATTCTTATAGCGCTTTTAACACTGGCCATTCAGGATATAAATTTTAAATTCATGCATTTATAAACGTATCCCTAAGGAGCGAGCCAGAGGTGACGTTGGTGAGGAAAAACTCCCTAAGACGATATGAGGAAGAAACCTTGAGAGGAACCGGACTCAAAAGGGAACCCGTCCTCATCGGGGTGACACCGGATAGTGCGATTATAAACAATTCCCTTCTATAAGTGTGTACTATATGGACAAATAGTGCAATTATGTGACCAGAAAAAGTCATTATAGTTTAAGTTATCAGCTGTTCACTGATGGAGACTTGAGTGCAGAACTGTTTGTGGGAATTGTAGTCCTAAAGTTCTCATAGCAAGACCGTTCATATCAATTGCAGTCTAAAGCCATCTTCATGGTTTTTAAGTGATATCATCCTCGGTAATCTCATTGCTCTTCAGGCTGTGTGTGTGGAGCCATCCTCAGCAGCAGCAAGTGATCTCCAAGCGATGAGAACTCCAACCAGAAGTAGGGCATGAGGATGGATCTGGCAGGTCCGGAGAGCAGAAGGGGTCAGGATCACTGGCATCTCAGGAGTAGCATGTGTAGCTCGACAGAGAGAGAGAGGGAGAGATTGTTAGGTATGCTAATTGTCACGTAATGGTTAAAGACAATGTACTTTGCATGCAGAGTGCAAGCAGGGACTCCGGCAAGACTAGCTCTGACAGCGTAACTAAAAGGGAGAGCCAGAAGGTAACACAGACATGAGGGCGCCGTGGGACATAAAGCTCCAGCCACTCCGCCGTCAACAAACCTGAGTGGATGCGTGAGAGTTGGGGGACGACAGCATCCAGACATCCCAGTTCACCACAACACTCTACAGCTTTACCTCTGACTGCTATGGAGGAAATATTTAAACATGTCTCCAGTGCCAACGCATCTCATTTGTTTTCTGTCTTTTAGCTATCAATTTACTTTTATTCAGCAGCACTGTAACTACAAGCTTGCCAATTAAAATTAAGTACATTTAAAAAGTACATAAAAAAAATGAGACATGAGTCTTATTTATATTCGTGTGCTTGATGTTTTCTGAGCCATGACATTTTTCAGTCTGGAAATGTGTTTTTTTTTTTTTTTTTTTTTCTCCAAACAGCTACAAGCATTGAAATTATTTGTCGTGACTTGACTTCGATTTAAATGAAATACTTCAGGATTGAATAGTGCTCCACACACACACACACACACACACACAAATTTGCATAAAGCTAAAATGGAAGAAATGAATAAAAACACTCGAGTCTTGTCCCATCATGTTGTGTTTGTTGAATGAGTCTGATTTCTTGCTTCTTTAAAACCAAGAACAGTCATGTGGCATGTTTTAAAGCCCCAGCATTATAATTAAAGTAAAAAAATAAATAGACCGTTGTGAAATTATGGCTACATTAAAAGATGTAACATGGTATAATTTGACAGGTCTCTAAATCATGCTTTAATTTCACATTTAAAGGCATTTATCTCACAGTTAAAAGGTAGCTTTAAGCTTCTCCTAGTTTACTTCTTCGCTGCTTAGACATTTGTTTTGCTAACTCATACCGGATAGAAAGAAACGCTCCAGGTCATTCTGTTAGAGGAAAATAATCAACGGCGAAGTGGTGTGATGAAGCGGGGTTACTCTGAAGTGTTTTAGATTTCTCTTACACCACAGCAATTTCCAACGATTACAATTTTTATTAATTAAAGAAAATGTTGCCCTTTTTATCCATTTATAGTTACATTTAATGTTCATAAAACAAGTTCTCACTGTAAAACAGTTACCTCATTACCTCACGAGCTAACATTACCTCACTAGCTAACATTACCTCACGAGCTAACGTTACCTCACGAGCTAACGTTACCTCACTAGCTAACGTTACCTCACGAGCTAACATTACGTCACTAGCTAACATTACCTCACTAGCTAACATTACCTCACTAGCTAACGTTACGTCACTAGCTAACGTTACCTCACGAGCTAACGTTACGTCACTAGCTAACGTTACCTCACGAGCTAACGTTACCTCACGAGCTAACGTTACCTCACGAGCTAACATTACCTCACTAGCCTCTGTTTTGGAAAAGAAAAAAAAACAAAACGTAAAAACCATAAAGCATAAAAATCTCTATCTTGAAGATGTTAGAAGTTACAGCTTTACCTCAGACTGTTACAAAGTGCTGACACTGGAGACTCCTTCCATAAGGGGTAAATAAATCTCTTTACAGAAAGTGTCGCCGTATCAACCATGCTTTAAATCTGTTTATTTTTATTTTTATCACAAGTCCTTGTGAAGGAGCTGTTACTATAGCAGCGAGAACATAGTAGACACGAATCAACACCTTGTGACCAATCGGATTCAAGAATTCAAAAGCAACATATACAGATGAAGCAGATGAAAAATTAGTCTCGTGCTGTTCTGTATGTTATGAGAATAGTACATTTTGGTAGAATAATTAACGTGGATCAGGCTTCCCATTCATTATTTGCTGTCAGGTTCATTATCAGAACAGCCGCTCTACAGCCACGGATCCTTTAATACAGGAAGATATATAGCAGTAACTGTATCGCTCTGAGAAGCTGTTTAAATTCTCCTTTCTCATTCGCGCTTAATGATCGACGCGGTGCAGTGCTTAAAGCCTCAGCAGAGACGGGTGAGAGCGCAGCACTCGGCTCATTAACACACAACGCCGTTAACAAACAAGCGCTGACCCGAGAAGATGCACGAGACAGAGACACCGAGTCAATCACAGACAAAATGGTGTCATATTACACTGGATTTGTATAGTGCTGTTAACAATAAATACTGTCACGGAGCAGCAGAGGTCCAGATGTGGCTTAAGATCCATGATGAACAAGCCAGAGGCCACAGTGGCGAGGAAAAGCTCCCTGAGACGACACGAGGAAGAAGAAACGTCGTCTTCTGGGTGACGCCGGGTAACGCGGCGAAATTCTAAATCAGTACAGCACACAGGTGTAGAAGAGTAAAGATAAACCCTACTGAGTGTGATGAAATGATGCTCAGCGTGAGCACGCGGAGAGATGGATACACAGAGAGACACACAGGGACAGAAGGGATGAAACGCACATAAATAGGCAGCGATTAAAAAAAAAGACAGACAAAGACATATGGAGCGAGAGAAAATAGACAGAACGGACAGCAAGTGACAAAGAAAACTGAGACAGAGACGGAGGAGACAGAGAAGGCAGAAGATAGAAAGAGAACCTCAAAGATAAATAAACAGCAAAAGAGAGACATGGATGAAGCTTAAAAAAAGAAAAGAAAGCACGAGAGACACAGAGAGAAAGACAGAGGGAGACACAGGACAAAGGAAGCATGGGGAGAGAGAGAGAGAGAGAGAGAGAGAGAGAGAGAGAGAGAGAGAGAGAGAGAGAAACCAGAGAGTCAGATATGGAAAAAGAAAGGAAATTAGACATATTGAGACAGATAATAAATAAAGTCAAATAAAGACACACACTAACAAAAGAGAAAGATGAAATAAGAGAGAGAGAGAGAGAGAGAGAGAGAGAGAGAGAGCGAGAAAGTACGACATTAGTGAGAAAGAGGGAGAGAGGCACTGAACAAAACACAGACATGGAAATAAAAAAAGGAAAGAAAAGAAGCTAGACACAGAAAGATGAACTTGCTCTGTCTCTCAGATTTGTCATGTGGTTCGATTTCTAGATTTCATACAAAAAAAACGTAAAACGGTTACAACAATATAACAACATGTCTGCAAATTACAGCCTGTTCTGGATCCTGATTGGTCAGAAGCTGTTGATTAATTGTTCATAACGGCAGCCCTGACAGTAGCGCGGCTTCATATTAATGCCCTCGTTCTAATACGTTACGGTTTCCATAGTAACAGCTCGTTCACAGGGACTCGTACGGCGGACAAGTTGATACTGTTACAGTCTCGAGGCAGGTCTTGGGTAAATCAGGATTATGGCAATGTGTGGAGGGAAGAAAATGGAGCCAGTTACCAAGAGACAACACACACATTCTTAAAAATAAACACTATGTATTATTTACAACATTTGTGGCCAGTTGGACACGTGTGACGTTAAAGGAAAGGAATTATCAAAAGAAAAGCAATCTGGCCTTCTTTTACTGTGTACTTTGTCATTTTGAAGAGACACACCAAAACAAGTTCTATCTTCCCCACCTTTCCTGATACAAAGCCAAAGGCAATTCACTGAATAAACCCAGATGAAACTGTGGCGTGATGAACACGTCCCGGTTTCCCTTTAAGAAGCCAGTGAAGGGCAGCGACAAGTGAAAGTTAAATACTTTGGGATTTAATCATGAATTGTCCGAGAGGTTTCAGTTCAAGTTTGTTTGGATAGTCTTGTCATAGTCTAGCGTGAGATTCTGCTCTTTCTCTTGATCCTGTTTTTTCTTTCTAAAGCGCTTCCCGTTGGCTCTTACCGATGAAGCGTCCCCTACATATCTACAGGAACACAAACGACGACGACAGCATCTATCCGGAACTTTTGCATAGACAACATGCGTTCTTACGTTATTGTGGCAGTTATGAGGCTCAGTGCTCAAAAGGGCGTCAGAGAGCATCGTTAAAACTTTGGAAACGTTTCCAGTAACACTAACGAGGCATGAAATTTCGCCTTAGCGTTACGGCACTTTATGAAATGGATGTAATATTCAGTTAGCTACGGACAACCCTCGACCTTTTCTTGACTCGGATAAGTCTGTCGCAGAGTTTTTCTATAGAACATGTACTTTCTTGCACGCCATTTTCAATCGCTGTTATTTGAAATGTTTATGTTAAAATTTAGAAGGCGACACCAGCACAAGCTGCACTCTGAGTGTTGCAGCAAGGGGGCGCTGTCGTCAGCTACGGGCAAGAGCCTACGTTTCTCTCCACCTTGACACATCAGGTCCTAAGTCATAATTCCCACAATGAAAAAAAAAAAAAGAAAACACCCCCTCAGAATTCCTACTCGTGAACTCGGGACAGTCTTCTCAACCGAGTTCCTCCGAGTTCAGCATCAGCAGTAAATAAAGTAGCACTTCTTTAAACTTTAAACGAGTTATACTGTATATACAAAAATCAGCTTTAGATCAATCAAAATATTCACTTGTTAAAACTATAACTATACAGTTCACTGTTTCGAGGAGGAAAATATACATCGCTCGTCACGGTTAGCAGGCTAGCTTGCCGCTAACAAAAGAAGAACATTGAGGCCTCCATGTTTTTTCTCACTTTATAGCCCAAACACACAGAGGTCGAAAATGGCGTCATCCCGAGCTCCCACTTCATAGGTAAGTCGAACGCAGCACTGCTTTGCATGGCTCGGAGCGCGTTTGTTCACGTAGATACGTCGGGAAAGTTTCAGCCTTTAAACCCAAGGCCCCTCCTCTGCTGTGATCTGATAGGACAAGAAGCGTTGCAGCGAAGAGCCAATAGGAATCGGAAGCACGCTGGCGTCGTAATCTGATACACTATTTCTGAGTGTAACCACGTAACCCGTCCGGTGAACATTCCTGTAAGACGACATTTATAGAAAGAGTCTCCAGTTTCAGTCAGACTTAAAGCTGTAACTTTAAGTTTTAAGGAGTTTTAAGGAGTTTTAGGGAGTTTTAAGGAGTTTTAAGAAGTTTTAAGGAGTTTACCCTTCTTGATTTCTCAGTCACATGACAAGCTGTGTTTTGTTTTCGTCTTATTAACTTCAAGAGAGAGAAAGAAAGGCGAGGATGGCGAGAGAACGCCTGTACGTAGCTGCTTATAACGAACGTTTCACGCACGTTCAACAACATTACATCTGTCTGTAAACGGATAAAAAGTGTGACGTGTGGTTTTATAATGAATTTAAAAAAAAATGATTCATAATCGGAAGCAATTTGCCGTGAGGGATAAACCACTGCATGGTGTGCTGTTGTTGGAAAGTAATCAACGTTTTTGGTGGTAACAGTAACTCTGCTTCATCACACCACCCATCGATTATTATTGATTCTTTCAGTATTGATTCATTTCTTATCTATGAGCCAGCACCAAACACGTTTGGAACATACAAGAAATAATTCCTGACTAAAGGTTCGAGATTTATCTTGGACAAGGTTTGCATCCTGGCTTAACGCTGATAAAGCCTTGTCGTTTTGATTGGAAGTTCCTGTGATTGTTTTCGGACTGTTTTTGGCACCAGTCTGTCTAAATGATCTCCAGTCTGCTGGAACAACACTGCTGCTTTCTCCTCACACGGAGTGCATCAGGAATGCTATTGTTTTAAGAGGACTGGAAGAATCCTTTAGCAATCACCAACAGGAAAACCATAAAAAAAAAAAAAATCACTTACAACACGTCTTAACATCTAGAGCACTTTCCCTTACGTTTCCCGTAACCCAGACATACATGAGTCACGTCTGCTCTTTAGACACTTTTCACACGTAGTTTTGATTTTTCTCCACATTTCACTGCTTCACATTATTCCTTTATTTTCACACGTTTTTTTTTTTTTCCCCACATATTCCTTTATCTTCAAATTAAGGTTTCGCATGATTCTTTGATTTTCACCTCAATCCTTCATGATTCCTCTACTTTCGTCTCGATGTTTCACAATTCTGCTGATTTTCACACGTTGACAAGAATCGTTTTCACAAGATTCCTTTATTTTCCCATTGATTGATCACGGATCATTTCTTTTCCACCCGTTTCTTTCACGGTTCATTGATTTTCGCATAAACCTTTTCACAATTCTTTTATTTCCACGTTATTTTTTTCACCTGATTCTTTTATTTTCATGTTCGTTTTTCATTATTCCTTTATTTTCACCCATTAAATTTTGACGATTCTTTTATTTCCGTGCTAATTTTTCACACGATTCCTTTATTTTCACATGAATATTTGACAGCTCGTTTATTTTCACGTACATTTTTCGCACGATTCTTTTAACATGAATTTTTCACAATCTCTTTATTTTCGCTTTTTTCATATAATCCTTTTATTTTCCGATTAAACAAACAGTGTTCTAGCGACTGTAAAAGACGGAATAAAAGCTACTGTGCTAATGTTAACGCTAAAAACCACTTGCTTTTTTGAACAGCACAATGTTCAGAATACAAAATAAAGTTGCTCAAACACGTATATGTTGTTGTGAAACAAGGACAGGATTACGCAACAGCTGGCATCACGAGGTTGATAACTAGCAAAACGTTTTAACTAGCAGTTATTGAAGGCAGGACACGTGTGTAAACTCAGAGTGTGGTTTATTTAGGGCGATCCAACCATCATCGACTGTAGCAGGGGTCAGATCACAGGTAAGTGACGTAAAGACAGCATTTTACAAGACAGCAGTCTGTAATCTTGAGTCTATCGTCTTTGGTGTTGCTGAGTACTGGATCGCCTTCAGTCGCACGCTACAATTAGTACGATCCTCCATCTTATTAGCCATTTCATTAGCTCTTTTCCTCTTTGTTGTTTAGGAACATCTGCACGTCTACGGGTGAGATACGTGTTCGAATCCAAAGGTAAAAATCTTCTAACTGCAAAATGCGACAATTCAATCAGATTCTTACAAAACCCACAATGAGCTGAGCTGTTGTTTGTCCCGATACCCACGCCATTAGCTTTTGAAATCAGCTTTTAATTGACTTTTAATTGGCGCAGTGGGATCCACCTTCACACTCCGCATGAGACTGGCACGCCACTCTGACGGGTCTACGTTTACTTTTTTTTTTTTTTTTTTTTTTTCCATTAAGTTTGAGCTTCTCAAAAGAAAAAAAAAAGCGCATCTGTGGCAAAGTGCTCGTCTTGCCTCGGAATCGATTAAAGGTTGCTGGTTATAGGGAAAGGACACGGAGACAAACAAGAAAAATAAGTGCGATATGAGATAGATAAGATAAGACAAGATAGAAAGATGTAATTATTTCCAGGCAAATAGGGGTTAGAATGTAGACAGGCTATAAATATTACACGGCACTGGAACAAAACCTGAAATGTTTCTGTGAGGTTTATAGACTGCTTCCTAATCAGTTGTGGCATTTTCTTTTTTATTTAGAATATATATATTTTTTTTTTTTATCAAACACAAATTATAAGCTTCATCCCCACAACATTCAATTGATTTGTTACAGATTTATATGTGCCAAAGTGTTTTCTATCTCATACCACAGAAATGATTACAGAATGACAAATCATGCCTTTTATCTGTTTATAGCTACATTTAATGTCGTGAAATTGTGTTCTCACTTATATTACAGGAGCGATACACATACGTTCCCTCACCTGTCTGTCTTTTTTTCAGCTTGCCGTGTTACCGAGGAACTGCAAAGTTATTAAAAAGTTATCATGACTTAGTTAGAAAAGGCTCAGTGTGTCCGCGAGGAGACAATTAACGTCAAACCACCTGATTAACATGCAAATGAATACGCCTGGGGTGCAGAATAACAGTCGACTGGCAGACGTGTCATGCAATTGGTTTTAGAAGATATCTACGTTAAGCGTTTGTAGATGGCTTTCTGAAAGGGTTCTGAAAGGTAAGCCAAGCAAAGAAGACTTCCGAGTGCAAGACGGAAATGTGTATAATCCAGCCAC
Source organism: Pangasius djambal (assembly GCA_022985145.1). NCBI lineage: Eukaryota > Metazoa > Chordata > Actinopteri > Siluriformes > Pangasiidae > Pangasius > Pangasius djambal. The sequence continues at coordinate 33,247,560 of CM040976.1, read as the reverse complement.
GTGTAGGAGGCACAAAAAAAAAAATCAGAGGCTGCAGGACAGAAGCTCCCCCAAAACCTCCCATGACTGATGTGCAATGCTAACTCAGGAACACCCCTAAATAGGGCTCCATCTTGCTGAAATGTTGGACTTCGTGCAGCAAGTTAATTTCGAAGTATTGCACTTTTCAAAATGAAGAGATCTCACCTGTCTGGAAGCCAGAAAAGAAAGAGAAAACAAGAAGAAGAGGACATGTGTAGCTAGCCCAACATCATTTGGACACGCAAGCAGCTAATCTTACTTATTTGGCTAGCTTTCTC
>CM040976.1:33213180-33229706 GCA_022985145.1 Pangasius djambal | reverse complement strand
AAGACTCACACCAGTTCCTGAATGTTCCCAAGACTCACACCAGTTCCTGAATGTTCCCAAGACTCACACCGGTTCCTGACTATTCCTAAGACTCACACCAGTTCCTGACTATTCCCAAGACTCACTCTAATTCTAATGAAATGCTGTAATGTATTATTATTGGCTAAAATCAGCAGCAGTAGTATACTGCTAAATATTTTAGCCAGTTTATTAAAAAATGTTTTTTGTACATTACAATTTTATCATTTTATTCGTTGTATAATTATCATATTTGTCATTATAGATTATTAGCTTGTTTACATCCAGACGTAAATCTCAATAAGGCTGCTCCATATCCATATGGATAATTGGGATCATTTAGGACGCTTTCACACCTTTCACTCAGTTTGTTGAGTTTGAATCAGAGCGAAATTGATTCTTTTGGTTTGTGTGCTGCTTATTGTTTATTTTCTCTATTTGTTCATCTAAAGCTCCAGAGCACGTGGCATTTGTGCAGCACTACAGCTCTGTCCTTTGGCTCAGTTTAGCAGCTCACAAAAAAATCTACCAAAAAAAAAAAAAAAAAAAGGCGACTCAAAACACAAGGCATGTTTGAATCAGTGAATCGATTCAGAGTCGAATCGCTTTCCGGACCGAGGCAGCGAACACACCGGGGTTCATGTAAAAGCTCCCTAAGAGATAGAGAGCCTGAGGTATTAAAGTGTCCGTGTCCATTTTAAGGCATAATTATAAAAGTTAATGTCGCTGACTTTTTGAGGAAACTTTTTTTTACCTCTTTTTACTCAGAGTCATTTCTGGGACAGAAATGTTGATAACCCAGCAGTCACACAACTTCTGCTCAAGGTTATGGTTCAATCAAATGTCCTATGACACCGAGCCGATGTAGCGCAACTTCCCCCGGGGCTGATTTATTACCCTGGTTTGGCTAATGAGCCTCGGGAAAAGGAAACGACCAGAACAGACCTTCATTTAAAAGCCAACACAAATACTTCATACTTGAATGACAAAAATAATAATAATAATAATAATTAGCTAACTTTAGATTGTAAAAATAGATTCATTAATAAACATAGATAGATAAATAGATAGATAGATAGATAGATAGATAATACAGTATTTTTTTATTTAGTTTCATTTAATTGTTTGTTTATTCGTTTGTGGTTTAATTAAAAAAAAAACACATATGCAAACACAAGGCAATAAGTAGGTAAATAAATGTGGAATATAAATAAACAAGCAAATAAATAAATTGGACAGAAACGTCCAAATGAAATATACAATCTATTGTTTATTTTTTAAATAGTTATTTCTATAATTTTATCACTATTCATTTATTAATTCATTTGTTTATTTATTTACATAGGGCTTTAGTAAAAAATAAATACACAAATAAACAAGTTGTATGCAAAAGTTTGGGCGCCCCTGGCCAAATTTCATATTGTAGTGATTTTTGAAGCGAAACGAAGTTAATACACACTTTATAATTTACTTTATAATTTGATGAACGTAAAAAATAGAAACGAATAAAATAGTAATTGTGGTATTTGCAAAAGCTTGGACAGTATAACAGATCCACCCCCATGCTTAACAGTTCTTTTCATCAAATGTTGCACCTTTTTTCTCCAAACGTACCTTTGGTGATTGTGGCCAATGAGTTCCATTTTCACTGCGTCAGTCCACAGCCCATGTTTCCAAGATGTCTCTGGCTTATCTAGGTGTTGTTTTGCGCACATCACATGTTGTCTTTTGTGATGCGTTTGCGAGTAAGATTAACTTCTGATGACTCTCCCATGCAGATCATGTTTGTGAAAGCAGTGCTGCAAAGTAGAACAGTTCACCACCACTCTGTGTCAGCCCAAACTTCCTTAGTGGCACATAGGGATTTTGCGTTGCCTGTCTGGCCAGCATGCAGGTAGGTCTAGCTGAGATTTCTTAGTCTTCCAGATCGTGCCTTGACTTCCACAGATCCCCTTAACCACTGTTTCTTAATGACATTTCAGACAGTGTCAATTGTGAAAGTACTTTGATGTCTTTTCATGGCCTTCCTTTGCTTTGTACACATCAATTAGCTTCATTTTTAGATCCTCAGTTAGTACAAGGTTTGAAGAGACATTCTGTAATCGTCATCAGCTGCCAGTTCCTGACCTGACTAATGAGTCCCAAGGAGTCAATTAAGACTTTACAACCAGAAGGATCTAGGAAGTGGTAGTTCAGTGGTTAAGATGTTGAACTTCTGATCGTAAGGTTAAGAGTTCAAATCCCGAGCACCACCAAGCTGCCACGGCTGGGCCCTTGAGCAAGACCCTTAACTGCTCAGTTGTGTAAATGAGATAATTGTAAGTCACTCTGGATAAGGGTGTCTGCCAAATGCCGTAAATGGATCTAAAAACTTTTGCACGTTCCACGGGTGACTAAAATTGCATAAATTTTTGCAAACAAATTTTCATTTTTAAAAATAGTTTACTGCACAGGTTGTGTTTATGTCTTGTCAGTTCATCAAAACCTGTAATTTGACCAGGGGTGCCCAAACTTTTGCATAGAACTGCAAAAAAACAAATAAATGATTGTGGGGTATAAACAAACAAACAAACAAACACATAATTAAACTGATAAAATAAATGAATACACAAAAATAAATAAATAATAAACAAATTAAATAAATAAATAGCATATTTTCAGGAAGCTTGTGCCATGCTAAACATATCAAGACCTGAAAACATGAGACACGGCAATCAGAGTCGCCAGTGGCAAACACAAAATCCGCTTAAAAGTGATGCAAACGTGAGCGGTGTGTTTTGTATGTGCGATGTCTGTCCCGTTGAAGATTAGCCTGGATTACAAGGAAGATTATGCTAATCATCTGCTAATCAGGTGTTTGCATATTTAAAAAAAAAAAAGTCGGAAAGCCGTCACTGTGTGTTTGTGTTTTATACAGGTTTTTTTTTTTTTTTTTTTTCGGTTCTGCGCGATGTCAGACTGCAGACCTGTAGGGAAAAAGTAATGAATGCTTGAACGTGTTTTTCACTTGCGCTAACACGCCTGATTTAAAGAGCATAACCAGCTGAACTGTCCAATCAGGTGTGTCGGAGCACAGAACAAACTCCTGGAATCACATTTCTTCGCCTTAAAAAAAAACCTCTCTCAATTCAAATGCAATTAAACAAGTGAGAGGGGAAAAAAAAGGTGCGTCTTAATCAGCTCGCTAGCTCCCTGGCTAGTATATCACATAGACGAGTTCGGGCGCTGGTAAGGACCCTGGCTCACTACACCTTGGGACACTGATGACACAGTTTCCGGCGACATGACTACGTACTCGCAGTGTAAAACCTCACCACTGGTGTTTATCAACAACATGAAGGACCGACTTTCTGAAGTCTATGTCATATAAACTTGTTAGCGTAACCACATGCGTTTCTGTCATGGTGCTTCGAGCAGGATCGTAGGCTCGCTAGTGGATTTTTAAATCATTACACACTTAAAAGTCGTGAGACTCAAATAAACCGTATATAACTGTATACAAACGTCAAATAAAGTTAAAAATCACTAATGTAAGTTATCATTTGAGAGCTACAACAACGATAACAAGCTACTTACATTTGTAGACGAAGTTGACTGAGAGTTTGTCCGCCATTTTTTTCGAGCTGAAAGGCTTTAGAAAATATGACGTCATTTCCAGTAAGGGATCACAGCGAGCATCGATGCTCCCTGGTTTTTGCGGTGCATTGTGGGATTTTTTTTTAGGGCGCGAACATTCCAGTGCACCGGAATACATACAGCCCTTAAAATGGCCGACTCCCTGCTCAACGCCCTGATCTGATTGAGACGGACCCAAAGATTTTCTCTCAAGAAAAAGCACTCAGAAGGATTTACTTTTCATAACAGCTTTTGTGGCCGGTGTGAAGGTTCATGGCTTCAATTTCATAAACGGCGTTATCGAAGATGACTTCTAAAGGTCCACCTCGCTGTTTGCGTGCTGAAACGGAAGTCTTGTACGGCATATCGAAAAGTGATGTTTGAGCAGAGAAAGTCCTCGAATCCCAGCTTGACATTTTGCTAATAAAAAAATGCTAATGTTTGTGTGCAAGCTCAGAGTGGAAGCTGCTAGCATATCCTGACAAATCTCTTATCAAAATTCATCGCTAATCTCCAATTCCCAGACAGGTATCCGCTTTGCTAGCAATGCTAAATCACGGCTAAAGGCACAGCACACACACACACACACACACACACACGCCGCACGAGAGCTTTAGAGGTCTCTGGCTCCTGCTTGTGATCTGAATTTTTAAACGATGTTACGTTTAATGTTCACGTCACGCTTAAACGTGTGATTAGCATAAAGTTTTCAGGACAGAGTTGTTTACGCTTTGTTGTTTCCCAGTAACATGACAAGCTGCGTTTTTTTTTTTAGTATTATTTTATTATTAACTTCAAGAGAGGGAAAAAAAAAAAACCAACACATCATACTTTTTTTATCCATTTATAGTTACATTTAATGTTGTGGAATGTCCGTGAAACAAGTCAGTTCCTACAGTCGGTTCCTCATCAGCCTTTGTTTTTATTTCTCTTGAAGTTAATAAGACAAAAAAAAAAAAACGCAGTTCGTCGTGTTACCGAAAAACCACGAAGCGCAAACTCCTCTGTCCTGAAGATGTCGGAAAACTTGAAGTTACAGCTTTACCTCTGACTGTTACAAAGCGCTGACACTGGAGACTCCTTCCATGAGCATTAAATAAACGTCAGTGTAATGAGCTCAGTAAGGCTCGACTTCTCGAAACCTGCTGATTTATTGATTGTTCAGGAGTCAAGGTAGAACAGATTAAGGGCGCTACATCCCAAATTCAGCCCTGAGTGCACACTTTAAATCTCCCCTTGGCATGAACCACTCGGTGGCACTTCAGAAGGTGTGATTTAGGACGAGCTGAGACCGAGTCAGAGCAGTTAGAGACGACGCCGGCGTAAGTCCGACCTTTACTTAATCGCCGTTTCAGCGTGCAGCAGAAAGCTGGGCTTCGTTTCCAGAAAGGTCGAATCACACGGAAGAAGAAGAAGGAAAAAAAAGAGCTTGTTCAAACACGCTGGGGCTGAAATCCAGAGCCAGAGTTTGTGAAAGAACAAGAAACGTACAGGATACGAGATGGAAACGTAATTAAAAAGATTACATGGTTAATGTTTAATTTACCGCAGGCAAAGTTCCCTCAGATATTTCCGAAATGATTCAGAAGTGATTCAGAAGTGATTCAGAAATGACTCTCACAAGCACTCAACACACACAACAATAAAAACAGCAGGAGGAATTAGTTTAAGAAGGTTTGCTGATACACTTCGTTACACAAATAACCATTCCACTGTGATAATATTACACTATCAGATTGTCTTTAATGCCACATTGTCTGAACTGAACTTCTCTCTCTTTAAAAATGGGTCCTTCTGATTTCTTTATTTATTATACCTTAATGTGCATGAGTTCTATTGTTATATCTGATCTATCTATCTGTCCTAGAATATAAGAGCAGAATTGCGTATTTATTTAATAGCCATTAATAAAATGCATTTATTTGAGAAAGAAATTCAAAGTAAGCGAACGTAAAAGAAATAACAAATAAAACAAACGTAAAAAAGTTCACAAGTGAAAATAAAGCTAATGTAAAACTTCTGTGTAAAAATAAACCAATTGGAAAGGAGGCATTATTAATGTGCACTTTTGTGTGAGGATTGTGAGTTTGTTTGCACGCCGAGCCGCTATAATGCACCTCTGGTGTGTGTGTGTGGGTGTGTGTGTGTGTGTGTGTCTGTGTGTGTTATATAAGGGTGTCAAAGGTTGCTTCGACTCATGAGGAACAAGGGTGCCGTGTTTCTAGATTCATAACAGGCCGCGTCTGGGCATGTGGCCAAACTCTCAGGCAGAAAGCACCCGAGCTGCTGAAAGAATGTCGCCTTTAACAATTTCCTGGAGTGAATCTGAGAAAAAAACATCAAAAACAGAAAAGAAAACATAAGAACAAGGGTTCTTGCTTTATAATTCCATGTTTCTGGAACTCTGCATGTGCATAGACAGGAAAAGGGGTGAAAGTTAGATGGAGTTGAGAAAATGGAAGGAGAACTAGGTCAAGTCTGAAGCCAAAAAACTGTTCTTCTGCTTCACCATCATTTTTAGATTGATGGGTTTTTTTGGCTTTTTTTTTTTTTTTTTTTGTGGATGTTTTAACGCTTAAACTAACCAGTTAAAAAGCAGATCATAATCACATGATCTTTGGTTAACGACAATGCTAGGTTGTCTTTTTTTTTTTAACATGGGGTGCCAACATTTTCAGTAGTCATGCAAATTGTTGGGCTAAAACAGAAATAGTTTCTGCTCTTAAACAGGTCTTTTTCAGTGCTTCAAAATTGGGAATTTTTTCCTCCACTTTTTTTTAATCAACCATTCAAAAAAAAAAAAAAAGACACATCTACAAATTTAACTGCATATCTGTATTCAGATTTCAACTTGAAGTGGGTGTGGCCTAAAACAAAAGTTTTTTTTTTTAAATATAGAACCACTGTAAAACTCTGTGTGTGAATTCTGGCTCTGTTAGTTCCTCAACCTCAGTTACATCACTTCAGTCCATTCATCACACAGTATTTATTAGTTTTTGTTGTTAATTTCTAACAAATTTACACCGATCAGCCATAACACTAAAACCATCTGCCTAATATTGTGTAGGTCATCCTCGTGCCACCAAAGCAGCTCTGACTCGTCAAGGCATAGACTCCACAAGACCAAAGAAGGTGTGCTGTGGTATCTGGCACCAAGACGTTAGCAGCAGATCCTGTAAGTCCTGTTAGCTGTGAGGTGGAGCCTCCGTGGATCGGACTTGTTTGTCCAGCACGTCGCACAGATGCTCAATGGGATTGAGATCTGGGGAATTTGGAGGCCAAGTCAACACCTGGAACTCTTTGTCATGTTCCTCAAACCGTTCCTGAACTATTTTTGCAGGGGTCAGCATGGGCACTCCTACCGGTCTGCCGCTACGCAGCTCCATAGACAGCAAGCTGCGATGCACTGTGTGTTCTGGCACAGCTTTTTCAGCAATTTGTGCTACAGTAGCCCTTCTGTGGGATCGGACCAGACAGGCTAGCCTTTGCTCCCCATGTGCATCAGCGAGCCTTGGGCACCCATGACTCTGTCGCGGGTTCGAGGGTTGTCCTTCCTTGGACCACGTTCGGTACGTACTAAGCACTGCATACCAGGAACACCCCACAAGACCTGCCGTTTTGGAGATGCTCTGACCCAATCATCTAGCCATCACAATTTGGCCATTGTCAAAGTTGCTCAGCTCCTTACGCTTGCCCATTTTCCCTGATTCCAACACATCAACTTCAAGAACTGACTGTTCACCTGCTGCCTAACCCGTGACAGGTGCCACTGTAACGAGATAATCAAAGGTTATTCAGGTCACATATCAGTGGTTTTAATGTTACTGCTCATCGGTGTAGCTGGTTGTATTTCCTAAAATATAAACGAACCAGTATTCTAATTTAAATCACCATTACCCCGAACAGGCAGTTACTAAGGACGAATAAATGAATGCTGTACAGTCAGAACCCCGACTGCACCCCAGACCTCCTCACCCAACATCAGCGCCTGACCTCACTAATGCTCTTGTAGCTGAATGAACACAAATCCCCACAGCCACGCTCCGACATCTAGTGGAAAGACTTCGCAGAAGAGTGGAGCTGATTATAAGAGCAAAAAGGGAATAAATCTGGAATGAAATGTTCAACAAGGACATCCAGGTGTGATGGTCTGGTGTCCACAATCCTATGGCTGTATAGTATATATGACGTCGAGTCTCAGCCAGATACCATGTGAACCATTCTGTAAAACAGCACCTAGTAGCTGTGTTGATCGTGTGATATGTCTTTGGGTGTTGATTGCTGGTTTATTGGTGGTATGTGTGCATGTCTGATGAAGAGGGTTTATCTGAAAGCATTACATTTCTGTTGTCAAATTATTTATTTTTTTAAAATCCTAATTCCTAATGACGAAACGAGATCAGGCTGGAGGCTGGAGCACAGGAACCCAAACGTTTTAAAAGTTGCTCATCTAATCTCATTCGACTGAAGCACACCCAGGGTGAGAAGAGAATCATGCTCCTGATTTTTTTTTTTCTCTCTTTGTGATAAATGTGGGCTGTCAGCAATTAGGTGAAGAATAAACAGCGACAGCAGCGCTGCGGGACCAACTTTGATCCGCTTTAAACTGTGAAACGAAGTCGACGCGAGAGAGCGTGTGTGATGTCATCACGCTGGCATTTCACACCGAAAATCAAAGCACAGCCGTATGAAAAGAGGATTCATGAAGTGACTGACACACACACACACACACATTTCCAGCTCTAAATTATCAGGGTCAGTTCATCCTGCTTTTTTTTTTTTTTCTTTTGCCTTTACAGACCAATTACACACAGCAAGCTAGGAAACAAACAAATCAGTAAATAAACTGAGATCCGCATTTTTCAAAAGAAATTCATTCCAGAAACAGTAAAAACAAGTTAGTCGAAAAATGTTTAAGCTTTCTTTTATAAGTGTAAAGCGAGTTTACTGGTATGTGCGCTGGAAATAAAGCATTTGTGCCTGTGTATTATATAAAAGGTTCGATAATTAACACGTGCGAAAGTGATTTTTTTTTTACTACGTTACTAAAGAACTATTAAATCTAGCAACGTGATCCGAACGTTCGGAGGAAGTTGTGGCTGTGGTGTTCTGTTTCGTTGTTGATTTTATGTCGCTTTATTATTTGAATTGTTGTCTAGGAATTCTCCACTTTTTTGTAGATATCAACCATTTGTACTTAACTATCCTCTGTCTGAAAGGAAAATATAAACTACTGCAGTGTAGGTTCTTCGACATGCCGCGGCCTGCTCACGTGAGATTTTAAATTCCACAGATTCAAAAGCCATGTCAAGCCTCTGCAATACCCTTAACCCCCAACCACTAAACTCTCTCCTCCGATACGATTCTTAAGTCATTCTCAATAAAAGCTGTTTGCTAAAGGTGTAAATGCAGTAAAACATTTATATAATCGTTCATTTCTCAAGCATGATTATCGTGACGATGCCACTTTCATATATATAATTTTATTTATTTTTTTAATGAATTAACCCTGAAATCTAATGTTTGAATGTTTTGGCATAGATTTAGGTTTGAGGTATTATATCAACTTAAAAAAAATGTTTTTACCCCCCAGTGTTTGGTTTCATTATTTTCAGATGAACCTCAGTTTTTAGAATTTTTTATTTTATTTTTTACTTTTATATACTATATTAAAGTAACAACATCCAAATGCCACAAACAAGAAAAAGAATGCCTATGAAAACTATTTTTTTCAAACACTTCAATGATTTTTTTTTCCTAGTGAAGTTTATACAAACTATTAGCTTTAGAAATGAAAAAAGAAAAAAAAAAAAAACAAGGAACTCTAGGGAATTATTTACAAATAAAACACACAGGCATTTTTCCCCCATCAGGTCAATCCTTCAGTGTCTGTCTTGGAATAGACAGAATGTCATCTGCAGAAAGTAATACATAAGCAAACATTGTGTAAGTAATGATACGATAGAAAAAGATATGAAAAAATGCACGCCGGGGTGGTGTGATGCAGAACAGCGCGCAGCGGAGTGCCGCTACACCCCCAAAGAGCATATTTTCATATAACTGACCGGTCTGGAGTGTGTTTACACAGCTTTTCTAACAAGAATCCTCAAAGTGTACACTGACTAATGTGAGAAAACATTATAGGTTATAGTTTTATGGTTCACCGACACTGGAATGTCAAAGTGTATCCTTATATATCAGTCCCTGTGAATGAGGTGTTACTACAGAAAAAAGAGTGCGTTCATATAATCCTGTGATTTGAACCTGCACTACTGTCATATACGCACTGCTGTTATAGAGCATTCAACAGTGCCGTCATAAAACATAATAATTATAATAAAATCCCGCCCCAATCCTGGAGTCTGGCTAGCTCATAATTTTGTATTGTCCATGCACATACGTAGGTATGTGTGTGGGAGAACTGCACGTTAATCCACTCAGAACATTGATTATTTCTACTTTCACTTTCTAACTTTCTGCCTCTTTTCCTTCATACAGGCACACCTTTAAACAAACAGCTCTGAATCACAGGGGAGGAGTCACGGCCAACACGTGAATCATTGACTGGGACTTGTTGTCAGGACTTGTCGAGCTTCCTAAAGGAGTGAACACGGAGGATCTCCAGGTGAGTACAGGATTTCTCCACATCACTGTGAAAAGAATTAAAATCACTTCTATTCCGTTCTGCAATTGTTTCGAATATACAGTTATACACTACGGATCGAGCGATGCTCCACACCTACGACGTCATAGACAAACAAATCGTTATAACTGGGTACTTTATTTGAGAGGGACTGATTTTTTTTAGGCAGCGTTTCAGTCTTCTTTAAGAGTTCTGTGGATGATTAAGGGTTCTTTGCTTTATAAAGATGTTCTACTTGGAATCATTTCTGAAAGAGAAACCCTACATCAGGGGATTCCCTCTGAGAAACAAAGAGAGGAGCCTTTAGGATACTAGTTGTTTTTTGTTTTTGTCTTTTTTTTTTTTACATACTTTCAATCTTTCCTATGTCAAGAATAATATCTATGCAATCTTTTTTGAATCTTATATTATTGAAATGTTAGAATATTATTACAAATCTGGATGATATGCTACAGATGATGCATGGACAACCTACAGATATTAATTCTTCATCACGTTTCCGGGTGGAAGTCTAAAGTTCAAAGTTCAAGAGCAGATGATAAGACAATTGGTCATAAATCTGTAGCTGAACTGAACAATGCAGGCTACTACACAAGATAACGTTAGGGAAGTGTCTTCTTCAATATCAATATCAACCACATTTTGGCCTGTTTGAAAGAACTAAACAAGCTCTCAAGCAATTTCCTAAACCTGAAATAATTGTATTTGGGTCTAAGGAAAATCGTGTCGTTGACCTTGACCTTGACCTTGGTTCTCTTGCTCCATATGAAACTCACTGCGCTAGAAACCTGGGAGTTCTGCTCGATCACAACCTAAAGTTTGATAACACATCAGTACTGTTGTGAAGTCATGCTTTTTTCACCTTGGCCTACTCACTAACGCAAAAAACCCTTTTTATCCGAGAGTAACCTTCAAATTGCGATTCACACTTTGGTAACATCCCGTTCAGATTCATTATGGTGTCTCTGTACAGCTGGTACGAAACACAGCTGCCAGACTTCTCACTTGTTTTGTTTTGTTTTTTGTTGTAATTTTACTCTTTGTATTTTTCGTAGTTGTATTCTTTCTACAACACTTTGGACAGCCTTGGTTGCTTTTAAATGTGCTTTATAAATAAACACTGATTGACGCTGATTGAATACCGTACTCTGTTCTGTTTCCGCGAACAGAAGTTTGCGACTACGGAGACTGAAAAAGGTGACACCATGCGAGCTGCTGCTGCGTTTCTCACCGTGACCCTCCTGCTCGCAGCCGTCGCAGGCAAGTCGCACTTCGCTTCATAGCTGCATGTGTATCCGTTATCTTATTTGCCTAACTTTTTCTCTGCTTGCTCTTTATTTAGGCGTCTCGGTTTATTTAAGGTTACTTCCTCATGCTCAAAAGTAAAAAGGCCTCAAGCTAAACACCTACGGTGTGAATTCCACTCCAGATCCGTCCACTCTCATCATCACACACCAACTCCGGCTCCTAACTCGCTCCGTAAGGCTGTGAAAATGAGATATTACGAAATTTAGCCAAAACACAGGCTGTGTTCTAACACAAGCTCTGACACTCCGCCTCTGACCTCCCCTCACTATGTCCCCTTGGGCAAATCTCTTATCCGTGAAGCGTGTTGGATGACCTCTTCATGGCTAAACTTGATAGAAACGTAGTTAATATGGAGGTTGATTAGGGTAGGTTAAAGAGAGAAGAACTATCTTTAACCCACAAGACCCTGAGCACTGGATTATAAATGATTGGTCTCAAGTTCTCGCTAGGGATCTAAATGTTTTCTTCTTCTCCTTCTTCTTTCCTGCTAAATGGTTTCTTCTTCTATTTCGTTTCTGTACAGGTACACATCAGATGAGCATCCGGACCGAACAGTCCGTGAATGCAACGTGCAGTGAGACCATCACTCTGCCATGCAGCGTTGACAAGAATGTCATGGTGATGGAGTATTATTGGACCAACGGAACTAAAATGCTCTGTGATTATAACGGAACCATAGAGGAAGCTTCTCCACATATCCACTGCAAATACACAGAAAATCAACAGTTACTGCTAACCATCCAACATGTACACCCGGGCTATAGCGGCGAGTACTTCTGCATGCTGATAGCCAGCTCAGACCACGAAGTGAGCAAAACTGTGCTACAAGTCTCAGGTGGGTTTCATGAGAACCAAAAATGTAATGCAAAGTCAATGTCCGGTGATCTGATATCCTCAAACGTCCTCCATTAAAGTTCAGATCAGGACTTCACGATGTAGGACTGGTTCAAGACCACCTGAGATCAGAACTGACTTTGTTAGCTCATGCTGATGCCGAGTCACAGGGCAGCGTAACACACTCGGAGGAAAGCACTCTACTTAATCTGTCCTCTAGTTAATCGTCACGTGCGCACGCAAAAGCATTTGCATGAAAAAAAAAACATCTCCAGTAACTCTGCTGTCTTTGTAACACTTTCTATAAAGTATATTTTTCTGTCTTTCTTCGCAGACTGTGATGAGTGGAGCGCTCTGCCGAAACAGGAACAAATTCAAAACCACGCCGGTGCTTCAGAAAGCAAATGGATAAATTTGCTGGTTTCAGCGCTTTTGTCGCTCATCTTGCATTCCGGGATATAAAATAAGTTGCAAAGAAACATTCAGAATAATCAGGAGATCAGCTGATTGGTTGGAAATTAGAAGCTTACGGAAGCAATCCGTGTGCCGTTTCCGTGGCTTTTAAATCTCAGGAACTGTTTAATATCACAGAAACATGAACGATCGCTGGACTGGGAAGGATTTACGACGTCTGATGATGATGATGATGATGACGATGACGATGGCTGTTTTATATGGAGATAAGCGGCCATAAGCTTTCAGCACTGACCTCCGAACGCACGGGGCGCATCCGAGAAAGCGTGTAAATGTTTTCACTTGTAAAGACTTACAGACTTATCACATGATCCTGTGAGAAGCCTCGACATTGAAGCCTCGACATTTGGGACCTGCACCAACTGTGCATCCTACGTCCGTTTCAAATTCAAAACCGGGTTCGCTGTATATGACAGTTTGTTTGCTCTTCGCGGATTTCCACGTGTACAAGATGCTGTTGGACAATTCAGTAACAACCGACATGTGATTAAAGGACAGTGACTTTAATGCCATGCCCTTTGGGAATGTGAAGCTGCGCACAGATAATGTGATGATTGTGTTTGTACCTGTGACGAAAAGTGAAGAGTGATGATGGAGGCATCATCTTATACACTATGGGGCATAAATACTTCTCACTGTTACAATCTCTCTCTCTCTCTCTCTCTCTCTCTCTCTCTCTCTCTCTTTAAGCGTAATGTACAGGACAATAAGGGACTCTCTTAATGATTAGCTCTGAGTATCCATTGCGGTTCTGTGTAGTAATGAGTGTAGCCTTTATTGTATGATGTATTTTATCAGATAAATTTGACTTCATGTATAACACACACACACACACACACACACACACACACACTTAATGTTTTTCTTTAATCTGAAGACCATTACTATTCTTCAAAATATTAAAATATATAATTTCATAAAAATTTGGGGGAAAATGGTTTGTGTGTTTATGTTTCAGTCTTTCTAGAGGATTTTTTTTTTTTTTTTTTTTTTTTTTTTTAAAAAAAAAAGCTGAATAAAAATGGTTGAAGGACAAAAATGCTAAAAACGGAAAAGAATAAACTACGAAAGTAAACAAAGCATTTGAACAGTTACGATAAATAAACATGCTTAGACAATAATAAAACTGTAAAGACAAAAACTAATCATCAAAATATGAAACATAAAGTTAAAATAGTTTAGAGAAATAAAAACGTAAATTAGTAACAACAAATAGAAAATGGAAGAAAATAAAAGAATATAAATAAAATTTGTAAGAAAGTACGAAAATACATCAGTGTGTAAGTATATTACATCCAAGTGCTTTTACTCATGTAGACATATACGATATGGCCAAAAGTATGCGCACCCCGGAGCATCACACCCATATGTGGTTCTTCTGTAAGATATAAATATATTAGAGAGTGTGTATATGCTGTACCGTGAATAAGGTTTTCTTCATCATACGATGCATAAATACACACCTTTAAATGCACTATTATATTCACCAAGTCTTTCTTAGTGAGCACTGACTGTTCATAGACATCCATTTCTGTGTCAGTCTGGTCCATAAAATATAATATGTTGTTATATGTTATTATCCTTGACATGGCATTTAAATAGGTTTACAGTGGCCCCAAACAGTATTTGGACACTTGAGCGACACTTAGGAATGCATTAGGAAACAACATATCAACCCAAGTGGCATTTATTTTAAAGTAAGATACCACCAGTACACTTCTGAAGCAAAACATCTCCCAAAAAAGGCAGCTGGTGCGTTGGATCATTATCCTGCTGAAAAATCCACTCCTGTCACTTACATAATGTCTTCACTGATTTCTTTGACATTTTTCATGTAAAGTTTGATGGCTTGTATATGACCACAATAAACTTTTACTTCAGTGAGGTAAACATTAATGTTGTGATATTTGAGCAATAATAATTATGAGAGTAAATGTGTGCAGCACGCATGCTGTTTCCATAGAGGCAGGGGTCAGAGGTTAACAGTGTGTTCCATGCTGTGATTTTGTAGAAACGTTTTAATGTGAGCTCATGGGATGAAGCTGGAGTCTGGTACTTCTGCTGTAGATCTGTAGAATAATTCATTATACGTGTCTGTGAAATGGATGGACAGCAGAGGGCAGTAGTGATGCACAAACACACACATACACACACACACACACACACACACACACACACACTTGCTTCTTGAGGTGTCTGTGAGTGTATAGTACAAAGGTTCAGGGTGAACTACAAAATACTACAAACTTATTAGATTAATAACTGAAATATCAGAAAATTTACTTCATAATAGTGAAATTAGGACTTAGATGAAAGGATTAATGGTTGGGTCAAGGGGTGGATGGAGGAATGGATGAAATTGATGATAATTGGACGGATGGACAGATAGATAGACAGTTGATGAACGTAAGAATTTGAATGTAAGAATGTAAGAAGTTGATGCATCAATAGATGGATGGATGGATGGATGGATGGATGGATGGACAGATCAGTTGATGATTGTAAAAATTAGCTGATGGGTGGATAGATCAGTTGATGGGCAGGTGGATGGATGGATGGATGGATGGATGGATGGATGGATGAAAGGATTAATGGTTGGGTCAATGGATGGATGAATGAAAGGATGGTCATGCATGGATGGATGGATGGATGGATGGTTGGATGGACAGATCAGTTGATGATTGTAAAAATTAGCTGATGGGTGGATAGATCAGTTGATGGGCAGGTGGATGGATGGATGGATGGATGGATGGATGGATGGATGGATTAATCAAATGCATGGATAGATGAATTAGTTGATGCGTGACTGAATGAATTAGCTGAAGGATGAATCCTAATGTTCCAGAAAACCTCTCTCTCTCTCACTCACACACACACACACATACTTATCTGCTTTGAACACACCCTGAATAAAAACCCACAAAAGGTGGTACAGGCTTCAAAGCCTGCAGTCTGAACACCTCTTACAGAAACACTCTGTGTGTTATAGCCGGGTTGCCATGGTGGTAAACAAGGCCAGGGAAAATGATCAGGCTTTGCTTGTTTGTTTTTTTCTCAGAATTGGCAAAGTGGCATCTTGTTGCCATGGGAACCCAAACAGGGGGTCTGGCTCTGAGCCACCAACACTACACTTCACATCTGGACACAGGTCTTATTTAAACTTCAGCCATTTTGAGAAATGGGACAGATGTGTGATAATTCATTCATGTGATGATCATCGTTAGTTAGTGTTAGTTATTTTATAAAACACATGATGATACTATAATGGTCCCTGGAAGTCCTCCGGTACTACCTCCTGGAGAGGGAATTTGACCTGGAGATGGACCATCGAGTGTTGACATGGATCCATTCAATCAAAGATCACAACACCTGAGTGACAAGATGGTACCTGGCCCTCCAACCCTACACCTGTAAGGGAGGCAGGGCGTAGTGGCCAGCTACCTGTCCAGGTACCAGGAGAGTGTGCGGCTTGGAGAGGAGGAAGGTGATGTGATGTGATGAAGTAATCATCATTGCTGTGAACGACAGCACTGGCAACACACATACGCTTACCTCAATCACTCTCCATTTCATCCTCCTCTGTTTCTGCTGTCGGAGAAGTGGGTGCACACGCGACCCCGATAGCGCATGGACA
>CM040976.1:33191924-33202574 GCA_022985145.1 Pangasius djambal | reverse complement strand
TATCTATCTATCTATCTATCTATCTATCTATCTATCTATTCTTAAATATACTTATTTACAGGAATATGTATTTATGAAGTAGTGTATTGTTAAGGGTGTGTGTATTTTGTATTAATAGATTGAAATTAAAGAGATGTTAAAGTCAAGTCTCTCTCTCTCTCTCTCTCTCACACACACACACACACACTCACTCACTCACTCACTCACTCACTCACACACACACACACACACACACACACACTCACTCACTCACTCACTCACACACACTCTCTCTCTCTCTCTCACACACACACACACACACACACACACACACACACTCTCTCTCTCTCTCTCTCTCTCTCTCTCTCACACACACACACACACACACACTCTCTCTCTCTCTCACACACACACTCACTCACTCTCTCTCTCTCTCTCTCTCTCTCTCTCTCACACACACACACACACACACACACACACACACAAACACACACTTTTTGTGTTCTTTTTAAGATTTGAAAATATATATTACATATATAAATTAAATTTTTGGAAAAATTGTGGGGGAAATTGTTTAATAGTCTTATTTCTTTCTAGAGGAAAGAAAATTGATCTGTATCGAGTGTAAACGAAAATAGAAGACATGATTATTAACATGATTATCATTAATCGAACGTAAATTATTATTTTAAAAGTAGAATAAAAATGGTTGAAAACATCTATATAAATAAAATAAATAAATAAATAAATAGATAAATAGATAAATAAATAAAGATACTGTAAAGACAAAAACGAATTAGTAAAATATAAAGATAAAATAGTATGCAATAAAAACCAGTAAAATAGTAGTAAATTGTAATACAATTCAAGGGTTATGAATATACATGATCAAGTCATGTTGTATAAATCACCTGTACAAAAAACAAAACAAAACATGGAATTGATGTGCAAATTAGGATCAAGTACATTCCATGAGCTTTTTTTTTTTTTTTTTCAGTGTACAGAACAATGAGCAAAGAGAGTACAAAAGCTACATTAAAAAAGTTGCACACCGATGAAATAGTTCTTCAACATTTAACCTTAAGTTAACTTGTTGGTTCCATGTGAATTATATGAAAGCAGTTTTAAATGCGGTTTGCTTCATTTGTGTTTTGTACATCTAATATGATTAGCATTAGGGCACTGGCTTTACACTCACACCATGTAACTGTGAGGATTTGTGTATAGAGCGCCCTCTGCCTTTTTGAGGTAAAACTGCACACAAGCTACAAATAACTTAGCAGTTACTGAATAACAAATGGGTCAGGTTACTCCTTTATGAATGAATTTGCCTTATTTACAAAGGCTTTAGCAAAGCACTCATTAATTAAAGAACGTGCTTATGAACAAGATAACAAGTACTTAGCATTTGAAATGTTTCAAGAAACCCACCCCAGTTCTGAGAGTGTACAGTTATACGATACGGATTGAGCCATGCCCCACGCGTACAACGTTATAAATATCGTACACAAAAACAGTGTTATTGCATGTGTGTATCTGAGAGGGACTGCATTGCAGGTAGCAGTTCAGGGGTTCTTTAAGAGTTCTTCGGATAGGTGAGGTTCTCTGCTTGAAAGAGAAACCCGAGAAACCCTACACTGTAGGGTCCACCTGCAATCAAGGGTTCCCTCGCAGAGACAAACGAAAGAACCTTTTAGGATACGAGATTTTTTTTTCATTTCTTTTCTTTTAAAATGTACACCCTCTGCTGTAGAGTTCTACATAGAACTTTAAAAGATACCTTCCAAACAGATGGTTCTGTGTTTAGGGTTCTGTGTAGAGCTGATCAGGATGCTAGATATTTTTGCAAACTTCATCTTATATTATTAAAATCATGAAATCGTATTAAAAAGCTGCATTGCATCCTACAGACGGTCCAAGAAACGATGCGCAAAGAACCTAGAAATGTTCATTCTTCATCAGGTTTGCAGGTTGAAGTCTAGGTTGGTGAAAGGTTGGGGCAAGGCAATGCTCATAAGGAAAACATTATGGAAGCGTTTTGTTCAATTCTGTTCTCTGTTCTGTTTCCCCAAAGGTTTGCGAGTGCAGAGACTGAAAAGGTGACACCATGCAAACCGCTGCGTTTTTCACGGTGATGATCCTGCTCACAGCCAACGCAGGCAAGTAGCAGGTTTTCTGTTATCGTACGCGCATAATATTTTCTCGGCTTACACTGTCTTTAGGTGTGTCTGTTTATTTCAATTTACTTCCTCACACTCAAAAATTAAAAAAAAAACGCCCCAAGCTAAATAACTGCAATGTGTATTTTATTCCAGACACTTCCAAATCTCGTCTTTGCACACCAAGTCCAGCTCCTAACTCTCCTGAGTTAAGACTGAAATCTGTAAAAATTAAAATAAGCCAAAACATGAGTTGCGTTCTGATACAGATTCGAACACACCCTTGCTGACTTCCTCCCATGTCCCCTTGTACAAATCTCTTTTACCCCTGAAGTTTGTTAGATGACGTGATCAAGTCAACATGCTAGCAGCTAGTTAGCATGGAGGTTGACTCGGGCATGCTAAAGTCAGAAAAACTTCCCAGAAGTCCATGAGTGCTGGATTGTACATTTTTGCCTAGATGTTGTTTTTTCTGCGCTCACATGCCGAATGTTTCTTCACAGTTGCAAATGAGGTGAACATGAACATTGACCAATCGGGGGAGACAAAGTGTGGTGAGAACGTCACTCTGCTGTGCCGCCTCTCTTTACAAGAGAACGAGGTTGTGGTGGAATTGTCCTGGATCCTAGAGCTGACAGAAACTTCTATAAAGGTTCTCTGTAATAGCAGCAAAATTGAGGAGAGAGAGTCTAATAGAATCCACTGCAAATACGAACGTAATAAACATCTAGCACTAACAATCGAAGACCTACGGCAGAGCGATAACGGCAAGTATTTCTGCAAAGCGCAGACCAACAAAGACCACAGCAGCGACAGGATCCCCCTAAACATCACAGGTGGGTTTCACAGGAACCAGAAACGCACAAACATGAACTTAGAAAGGAAAGGGGCGGTCCTAACATCACATGCCCTTCGCTGACTGGACACGGCGTATTTTCACAAGTAAAAAGCGTCGCTCTTTTTCACTCCGTTATCTGGCTATACTAACGAAAATGACGAGAAGTTATTCATGTTATTACGATGAGGAGGATTTTCCTCCAGCGTCTCTCAGACCGATGCGCATAGTAGCCACGTGAGTCACCGTGATGGCCACTAGGGGCCGCGCCTTTCTGGGTTAATGTTGATGTGTTTCTGATTCTGCTGCCGCGTCTGTTTGTTTGTTAATGTGTTGTTTTTTTTTTACTTACGTAAAATCTGATATCCTCAAACGTCCTCCATTAAAGTTCAGATCAGGACTTCACGATGTAGGACTGGTTCAAGACCACCTGAGATCAGAACTGACTTTGTTAGCTCATGCTGATGCCGAGTCACAGGGCAGCGTAACACACTCGGAGGAAAGCACTCTACTTAATCTGTCCTCTAGTTAATCGTCACGTGCGCACGCAAAAGCATTTGCATGAAAAAAAAAACATCTCCAGTAACTCTGCTGTCTTTGTAACACTTTCTATAAAGTATATTTTTCTGTCTTTCTTCGCAGACTGTGATGAGTGGAGCGCTCTGCCGAAACAGGAACAAATTCAAAACCACGCCGGTGCTTCAGAAAGCAAATGGATAAATTTGCTGGTTTCAGCGCTTTTGTCGCTCATTTTGCATTCCGGGATATAAAATAAGTTGCAAAGAAACTCAAAGAAACATTCAGAATAATCAGGAGATCAGCTGATTGATTGGAAATTAGAAGCTTACGGAAGCAATCCGTGTGCCGTTTCCGTGGCTTTTAAATCTCAGGAACTGTTTAAAAATCACAGAAACGTGAACGATCGCTGGACTGGGAAGGATTTAAGACGTCCGATGATGATGATGATGATGATGATGATGATGATGATGATGGATGTTTTATACAGAGACAGTCGTAACCTTGACCTCTGCATCTGCATAGAGAGAACGTGTAACATTTTCACTTGTAAAGACTTTAGGATAAAATATGCCTTAAATATCTGTTTATTTCTCATTTTCTGTTCTAGTTTGGTAAATTCACCTCCTAGTTGAAAGTGTGTACAGGTTTGTTTACTGTTCCCAGATCTCCACATGCACGAGATGCCTTTAGATGCTTCAATAGCAGCGGACATGTTATTCCATGCCAAAGGGAATTCTCCAAAATGTGTGATTTGGGAAAATGCAGTGTAAAGTGAAGAGGGTGATGATGGAGCTGTATATATTTATTTCATTTTTATATGTGCTTGTGCCGAGGCAGTATGTAAATACTTACTGTTGTACTGACTGTTACAAACACACATACACACACTCCATCCCTCTCTCTTTCTCTCTCTCTCTCTTTGAGTGACTCTCTTAATCTTTAACTCTGGGTATCGTTCGCAGTTCTGTGTAATAGTGGGTGTAGCCTTTATGGCGCTGTATTTTATCAGATTGATCTGACTGCATATATAACACACACAGGTTTGTTTGTGTGTTTGTTTTAAAGTTTGAAGAACGTTATTCTTCAAAATGCTGTAAAAAAAAAAAGACCAACTTGAATAAAAAAGTGAACATGTATTGATTTGTCACATTTCAGTTTGGACACTCCTTCTTATTCAGTGGTTTTTCTTTATTTTTATTGTTTTCAACGTTGTATATTAATACTGAAAGAACACGCATGGAATTACGTACTAAACAAAAGCGTGTTAAATAACCCAGAATATGTTTTCTATTTTCGATTCTTCAAAGTAGCCACCTTTTGCTGTGATGACAGCTTTGGACATTCTTGGCGTTCTCTCAGTCAGCCTCATGAGGTAGTCACCTGGAATGGTTTTCCAACGATCTTGAAGGAGTTCCCAGAGGTGTCGAGTACTTGTTGGCTGCTTTTCCTTCACTCTCCAGGTCCCAAACCATCTCGATTGGATTTAGATCGGGTGATTGTGGAGGCCAGGTCATCTGATGCAGCACTCCATCACTCTCCTTCTTGGACAAATAGCTCTTACATAACCAACCTAGAGGTGTGTTTGGGGTCATTGTCCTGTAGGAAAACAAATGATGGCCCCAATGAAGTGAATGGGAAACCAGATGGGATGGCATGTCTCTGAAAATGCTGTGGTAGCCATGCTGGTTAAGTGTGCCCTCAATTTTGACTAAATCACCAACAGTGTCACCAGCAAAGCACCAACACACCATCACACCTCCTCCTCCATTCTTCACAGTGGGAACCACACATTCAGGAACCGTCCGTTCACCCTCTCTACGTCTAACAAAGACACGGCGGCTAGAACCAAAAATCTCTAATTTGAACTCATCAGACCAAAGGACAGTTTTCCACTGATCTAATGTACATTCCTTGTGTTTCTTGGCCCAAGAAAATCTCTTCTGCTTGTTGTTCTTCCGAAGTAATGGTTTCTTTGCTGCAATTCGACCATGAAGGTCTGACGCACGCAGTCTCCTCTGAACAGTGGATGTTGAAATATTTCTGCCACATGGACTCCGAGAAGCATGTATGTGGGCTGTAATCTGAGGTGCTGTAAATCACCAGCAGTTTCTGAGGCTGGTAATTTTAATAAACTTATCCTCTGCAGCAGAGGTAGCTCTTGGTCTTCCTTTCCTGGGACGGTCCTCATGAGGGCCAGTTTCATCATAGCGTTTGATGGTTTTGGTGATTGACTGACCTTCGTTTCTTAAAGTAATGACGGACTGTCTTTTCTCTTTACTTAACGGAGTGTTTCTTGCCATAATGTGGATTTGTACAGTAGTTGTAGTAGCGCTAATAAGGCTACTGACTCTGTACCCACCCTTCCTCTGCACAAGACAACTGATGGTCTAAAGCACATTAAGGAGGCACGAAATGTCACAAATTAACTCTTGACCAGGCTGTGAACTGAAAACCATTCCAGGTGACTACCTCGTGAATCTGATGAGAGAAGGCCATGAGTGTGCCAAGCTGTCGTCAAAGCTAAACGTAGCTACGTTGGACAATCTACAGTGTAAAACATATTCTGGGTTATTTAACACTTTTTTGTTTACTACATAATCCCATACATGTTCTTTCATAATTTGGATGTATATATATATATATATATTTTTTTTTTTTTTTTTTTTTTATGGATAGAACACAATGATCTGTATAGAGTGCAACTAAAAATAGAAATTAATGTAAATTAGTATTTTTAAAAATGGAATAAAAAACAGTTAAAATAAAGTAAAACAATAAACTATGAAAATAATTAAAACAATTAAACAATTAGATTAATAAATTAATATGCTTAAACAATAATGGAACTATAGATAGATAGATAGATAGATAGATAGATAGATAGAGTTTATTGATAGAAAACAAAAATAGAACACAGAAAATATAATAAAATATAGCATAAAAAAGTAACAAAAAATGCAAGAATAAAATCAAATTAAAAATAGAAAATGTATTTTTTTAAATAAAGAAAGAAAGAAAAAATGAGTAAGAAAAATAACAATGGCCAATTACATCTAAGTGCTATTACTCTAATACTAGATTTTCATATAGAGTTTTATTAAATGTATTAATGCGCTGGACAGTTATGATTTTATGCTGTACTGTGAATAAGGAAGTTGTCTTGATTTTAAGATCCATAAATACATTTCTTTAAATTCACTGTTCTATCATCATGCGCTTCTCAGTGAGCACTGACTAACCGAGGTGTTCGTGGATGTCCATTTCTGTCTCGGTCTGGTGCATAAAATATAAAATATGTCGTTTTCGTTATTATTTCTCGACTTTTGTCCACGTTGATTTCCCCATTAAATCAGCCAATGTGTCGTTTTTTGTTCCATGAAAAGTTTGAAGGCGTGAATACACCCACAATAAACTTCTAGTGCACTGTGAGAAACATAAAGGGTGTGATATTTAAGCAGGTTAATTATGGTAGTAAGTGTGTGTGTGTGTGTGTGTGTGTGTGTGTGTGTGTGTGTGTGTGTGTGTGTGTGTGGACATTTTTAATGTGAGCTCATGTGAATACGTTGGAGTCTGTTCTGTACATGTTTCTTTGAAATGGATAGACAGCAGAGGGCACTAGTGACACACACACACACACACACACACACACACACACACACACACACACACACACACAGAGCCTGTGAGACCTGTGAATGTACAGTACAAAAAGAACTACAAAGTACTGGCAAAACTCCAACTCATTAGATATTAAGTGGAACATTATTATTATTGTAATATTAAAGATACATTCATTAAAGCAAAACCCAAAATCCGAGCAGAACTGGAGGCCCCACATTTCATACTAACCTAGAAACCCACAACTACCTCACAAACTAGTCAGCATTCCTCACCTAGTGGACTCGTACCTCCGTACATCATCCACGACTGGAATACTGGGAAATTTCACTTCAGGTTTTATACTTTCTCAGGAAATTCTGACTTCTTAGATGGATGGATGGAGGAAAGGAATAATGGTTGGGTCAATAGATGGATGGATGGATGGATGGATGGATGGAGGAAAGGAATAATGGTTGGGTCAATAGATGGATGGATGGATGGATGGATGGATGGATGGATGGATGGAGGAAAGGAATAATGGTTGGGTCAATAGATGGATGGATGGATGGATGGATGAATGGTTGGATGGATGGATGGATGGATGGATGGATGGATGGATGGATGATTTTATTTGATGGATGGATGCATAGATGGATGGATGGAGGAAAGGAATAATGGTTGGGTCAATAGATAGATGGATGGATGGATGGATGGATGGATGGAATAATGGTTGGGTCAATAGATGGATGGATGGATGGATGGATGGATGGATGGATGGAGGAAAGGAATAATGGTTGGGTCAATAGATGGATGGATGGATGGATGGATGGATGATTTTATTTGATGGATGGATGCATAGATGGATAGATGGAGGAAAGGAATAATGGTTGGGTCAATGGATGGATGGATGGATGGATGAGTTGATAGATGGATGGTTTCATTGACGGGCTGATTAAAGGATGGACTAGTTGATGATTGTATGAATTAGTTGATGGGTTTCTGGATCAGTTGATGGATGGATGGATGGATGGATGGATTAAGGAATGATTTTCTTTTTTTTTTACATTTCTTTCTTTTCACACAAGAGGTTAAGTAAACATTTCTTTTTAAACTGCACTGTTAAACGCTGCTGGGATTTTGTTGAATCTGTGATTAGCATTAGGGAAACTGGCAGCACAGGGTCGCCAACTGGTGATGGAAAAGGTCAGAGGTCATCCTCTTCAGTCGGTCATTAGAACTCAAGTGTGAGCTCTTTAAAAAAAAAAAAAAACAGACGTTAGATGAGTGTCTCTCAGAGAAAAGCGTAAGCTGTGACCTGTGACCTGCGTCGCATTTTGCGGAGGTGTTTTTTTTTTTTAATTAAAGAAAAAAGCTTTCCAAAACAATGATAAAGGTAATGTAATGTTAAGCATCTAAAGACAAGGTTTTATCAGTTACCTTTGTGTTAATTCATCATGAATAAAGAAAACAGCAGCTCTGACTGTAGCGCAGCTGCAAATCACAGGTTTATCTTAATGCACTCATTCTAATACGTTATCGTTTCTATAGCAACGGCTCATTCACAGGGACATGTACAGGAGACACTCCACGTAAATGCATGCAAAAACATGCAGTCAGTGATACGGTGACCTTTTGCGTAAGGAGAAAACTGCACCGTGTTTATTTAACAGTTATGGAAGGAGTCTCCAGTGTCAGCACTTTGATACAGTCAGACGTAAAGCTGTACATTTCTTACAGCTGTAACTTTTTTTTGTGAAATTTTCAGGACAGAGCAGTTTACGCTTTGCATAAGGCAGGAAAAAAAAACGAGGCTGGCGAGAGAACAACTGTTTATAGCTGCTATAATCTAAGCTGCATTAAATGTAACTATAAATGGATAAAAAGTGCAATGTTCTTTAATGAATGAAAAAGTTTAAATCGTTGCTCAGTCGTCGTGGTGTAAGAGGAATAAAGCAGTCCAGGACGCGCCGTTATAGGGAAATAATCAACTCCAGGGTGGTAACACTACCTTAGCTTCATAAACACTACATCGTCGTTGATTGTTTTCCCGTAACAGCCCGACACGCAGTGTCTTACTCCTTACCACTTGCATTACTAACGGCTCCTACATGTACAAATTGTCTCTGTGTATAACAAATTAACATCACGTTTTTAAATCATCATAATTTAAAAAGCTCTCACACGGTTACTCGTGTGCAATTCTAAAAAGTACAGAATGTTATAAAAATAATCTCTCTCTCTCTCTCTCTCTCTCTCTCTCTCTCTCCTCTTACCTTTCTCTGCTTTGAACACACACTGAATAAAAACCTACAAACGTGGTCCAGTCCAGGCTTCAAAGCCCGCAGTCTGAACACATCATTACAGAAACACACTGTGTGTTGTGGAGCTGGTTGCCATGGTGGGAAACAAGGCCAGGGAAAATCACATGATCACGCTTTGTTTCTGTTTAGTTTTTTTTTCCTCAGAATTGGCAAAGCGGCTTCTTGTTGCCATGGGAACCCAAACACGATCTGGCTCTGAGCCACCAACACTGCACTTCACATCCGGACACAGGTCTTATGTAAATTTCAGCCATTTTGAGAAACAGACAGATGTGTGATAATTTGTTCATGTAATGATCATCGTTGGTTAGTGTTAATACTGTAAGTTATTGTTAGTTGTTTTATAAAACACATAATAATAATACAATAACCTGCGGCTTATGTATAGCTTACAAACCTGGACCATTAAAAACGCCTTTTTAACAAGCAGACGCTGCTGATCACACAGTTTAAATTGCACCGTTTGACTTTTAAAGGCCCAGATTAAATGCATAAAGAAATCCCAGACATCAATCCTAGTTCATGTTCTGAATAAAACGTCAACTGTTTCATTAAACAACCCCAAGAACAGAAAACATAGATTTTGTTTAACAGGTTGTCATAACAAGCAGTTGTGGCATTTGTATCTTTACCCAGTAGTCATGCTAGAGAGCTCACGGTAGCCAGCTAGTGACTGAATAAAAAATATCCAATAACAGAGCGCATAGAATTTGTTCTAACAAGACGTCTTCATAATCGTCTTCAAGGACCTTCTCCTGTCGCCATGTTTCTGACCAATTCATTTAAAGTTTTGAAAATTTCGAGTTTTGTTGCTATTTTGCTTTTTTTACTTTTATTTTGTTTTCGCACTTTGGGTCATTTAATTATGTAGAATGTGAAACCCAACCAAATAGCAAACAAACCAAAGAACTGGTAGAAAATAAAGACCTGATTCAGTACACTGAGATAATGAGTGTGAAACAGGAAACAGGTGTGTTAGTGTTCAGGTGAATGAGATCAAATGTAAAGTCCGTCCTGGATCCGGAGCGGATTGGAGGTGAAGCGGTGGCTCCTGGATCAATGGTGGAGCCGGATGTGAGAGTTGCCACGGTAACACATGCTGTCATTAGGAATATTGCTTTTGGACAGAAGTTTGCTGAGCTATAGTCGCGTTTTGAGTGAATGGTTTTGGGTCGCGTTCAAAAATTTCCTTCTTACAGACCGTCTTATTAAAATAAACAATGCACACGACTTTAAA
>CM040976.1:33165082-33177413 GCA_022985145.1 Pangasius djambal | reverse complement strand
TAAATATTCAGGACTAATATTAGCTGATTATTGATGATGATATATGATCCTTGTCCTGAAAAGTCAACACGGATATAAGTCGAGTTCATATACAGCCAGCGGTGATTAAAGCTGCTCGTATTTACCCCTGACTTATGAGCTGCTCAGTAACCTGGTGTCACATGACAGTGAGGATATAAAGAGGAGCTCTCTCTCTCTCACACACGCGCGCACACACACACACACAGACAGACAGATAGATAGATAGATAGATAGATAGATAGATAGATAGATAGATAGATAGATAGAAATGAAATAATAATTTAAGAACTGTACTTTGTGTTTACTCAGGTTGTGTGTGTGCGCGTGTGTGTGTGTGTGAGAGAGAGAGAGAGAGAGAGAGAGAGAATGAAGAAGGAGAGTGAGAGGATTTCATCTCTCTCTCCATCACAGTGAGTCTGATACTGACAGATAGAAAAGAGCGTGTCAGTGTGAAATGCAGATCAGATGATCATGTGACCAGATCACACTGACAGTGATGTACACACACTGGGCCAGAAAAGTGCTAAAAGCTGAACTTGATGATCTGCTCTTTCTATATGACCACATGTTCCTATATGACCGTGTGTTTCTATATGACCACATGTTCCTATATGATGTGTTCCTATATGACCACATGTTTCTATATGATGTGTTCCTATATGACCACAGGTATCTATAAGACCGTGTGTTTCTATATGATGTGTATCTATATGACCGCGTGTTTCTATATGACCATGTGTTTCTATATGACCACAGGTATCTATATGACCACAGGTATCTATATGATGTGTTTCTATATGACCGTGTGTTTCTATATGATGTGTATCTATATGACCATGTGTTTCTATATGACCATGTGTATCTATATGACCACAGGTATCTATATGACCATGTGTTTCTATATGATGTGTATCTATATGACCATGTGTATCTATATGACCACAGGTATCTATATGACCATGTGTTTCTATATGATGTGTATCTATATGACCACAGGTATCTATATGACCATGTGTTTCTATATGATGTGTATCTATATGACCACAGGTATCTATATGATGTGTTTCTATATGACCGTGTGTTTCTATATGACCACATGTTTCTATATGACCACAGGTATCTATATGACCACAGGTATCTATAAGACCGTGTGTTTCTATATGACCACAGGTATCTATATGACCACAGGTATCTATAAGACCGTGTGTATCTATATGACCGCATGTTTCTATATGATGTGTATCTATATGACCACAGGTATCTGTATTACTGTGTGTTTCTATATGACTGCGTGTTTCTATATGACCACATGTTTCTGTATGATATGTTTCTATATGACTACAGGTATCTATATGACCACGTGTTTCTATATGATGTATATCTATATGACCACAGGTATCTATAAGACCGTGTGTATCTATATGACCGCGTGTTTCTATATGACCACGTGTTTCTATATGATGTGTTTCTATATGACCACAGGTATCTGTATTACTGTGTGTTTCTATATGACCGCGTGTTTCTATATGACCACGTGTTTCTATATGATGTGTATCTATATGACCACGGGTATCTATATGACCGTATGTTTCTATATGACCACAGGTATCTATATGACCACGTGTTTCTATATGATGTGTATCTATATGACCACGGGTATCTATATGACCGTATGTTTCTATATGACCATGTCTATTTAGTATTTAGTAGGTTCAAATCCTGACAGTGTTTCTAAATCTGACATATCCTGAAACCTGTGATATTGATGGATGTATGCATGGATTTATATCACCTATATCACCTATATCATATACATATATATATATATATATATATATATATATATATATATATATATATATATATATATATATATATATATATATATATATATATAGAGAGAGAGAGAGAGAGAGAGAGAGAGAGTTTCTAATTCTGAAGGTTTACCAAACGATTGTATCTTCACTCTCTTCATTTTCATTTCCTCTCTGTAGATTGATGCAGTGTGATTTTCCCTTTATTCCCTTTCTTTATCTCTCTCCCTGTTCTTCTTGTCCCCTCTTTATCTCTCCCTCTGACTTTCTGTCATGTCCTCTTCACTGATGGACTGATGGACGATGGCAGCTCATCCTAGTTCTCATTCACACCATGCTGTCCAATTTACAATTTCACCTCAGGTCTGTCTCTCTCTCTCTCTCTCTTTCTCTCTCTCTCTCTCTCTCAGAAGTCATTCAGTCTGAGGGTCAGTCATCTCCGTTATCCCATCAATCAGGCTGAAGCAGGTATAGAGGGGAAAATGGACTGAAGAAGGAAGGAAGGAAGGAAGGAAGAAGAATTAGACAGAGAGAGAAAAGAAGCAAACAGTAAAGGTGAGAAGAAGGCACTGAAACAGAAAGACCGTGAGATGTGTAAAGAAATGCGTAACACATGCGTAACACATCTTGCATTTTTTAAGTTTTTCACTGGAGTGAGTAAAAAGAAAACGTCAGATTCTCATCTAAAAAGTGTTTATGTTCTCAACACTGTTCTACACTATAAATGTAGCATGACTAAAAGTAGAACACTGAGAATTTCTTCAGGCTAAAGGTCAGCTGTGTATAGAGAGAGACATGACAGATGGAGAGAGAGAAAAAAAGATCACACATATCACAGAGTCTGTTCACAAGACTGACAGATTTTAATCTTCAGGGCCCAAGACTAACACAAGAATGGACAGATAAACAGATGGATTTAAGTAAGCATTAACAGATGGACTGATGATTAACTGATTAATGAGTTGATGGATAAATGGATAGATCAATACACTGATAAGCATTCATTTGGACGGATGAAAGGATGGGTGGAGTGAAATACTAAATAATTCATGAAAGATTGCCAGGATACATACATAAGCAGTAGATGGGTGGATAGAGGAATAGATGGATAGATAGCTGGTTAATGGGCTGAATGGATGGAAATAATGAAGACATGAAAGATTGAATGGATAAATATACAAAACAGTAGATGGACAGATGGATAGGTGAATGAATAAATGAATGGATGGATTGAGATGCAAAAGAGATGGTTGTTGACTTCACAAGAGCACGGAGCGACCACTCTCCGCTGAACATCGACGGTTCCTCTGTGGAGATCATCAAGAGCACCAAAATCTTTGGTGTTTACCTGGCGGAGAACTTCGCCTGGTCCCTCAACACCAGCTCCATAGTCAAGAAAGCTCAGCACCATCTTTACTTTCTGCCAAGGCTGAGAAAAGCCCAGCTCCCACCCCCTTATCCTCACCATGTTCTACAGAGGGTCTGTTGAGATCATCCTGAGCAGACGCATCACTGCCTGGTTCGGAAATTGCACCGTCTCTGTAAGCTGAGAAGATCGTTGGAATTTCTCTTCCCTCCATCACAGACATTCACACCTCACGCTGCATCTGCTAAGCCACCAGCATTGTGGACGACCCCATACACCCCTGTCACACACTCTTCACCCTCCTGCCATCTGGCAAAAGGTACCAAAGCATTCGGGCCCTCACGGCCAGCCTGTGTAACAGTTTCTTCCCCCAAGCCATCAGACTCCTCAATACACAGAGACTGGACTGACACCAACCCACACACACACACACACACACACACACACACACACTCATGATCAACTGAACACCACTCCACTCCCTTTGCAATTTTTGCATATCTCTTTCTTAAATTACACAAAGTACTGTATTGACCACCTGCACTCTTGCTGCTAACACTGTATTTATCACAGTAAATACATAGCGTCATAGTGCGCCATGTTTACCTTTACAGCATTTTACTATGATACTGTTATATCTTTTTTGCACAATCAGTTACATATGGCACTCTGCCCACTTTAGCAACCTAGAACTGTGTACCAGTCGGCGCTGCACTGTCCTTTACTGCGTCTATTGTCCTTGTCCTTTTTTCGGAAATTTGTACTTGTCTTGCTCTGTTTGCACGCTTGCACACGTGCACTTTATGTAGTCCTGTGTAGTCTTCAGTTAGTTGTGTGTAGCCTCAGGTAGTGTCATGTTGTTTTATGTAGCGCCATGGTCCTGGAGGAACGCTGTTTCCTTTCACTGTGTACTGTACCAGCTGTTTAAGGTTGAAATGACCATAAAGCCACTTGACTTGATATACTGATAAGCAAAAGGATAGATTGGTATGCAGATGGTTGAATAGATAAATGATTAATGGGTAAATTACTAACTGCATTATTTGAAAGATGGATGGATGGATGGATGAAGGATAAATGTATAAATAAATGAGTGGGAGGATTAATAAATGCAATGGATGAGATGATGGATGAATGGATGGCTTGCTGGCTGAATGGATGGATGAAGTGGATGAATGAAAGGATGGATATACGGATGAATGGATAGATTAATAGATGAAATTCCACACTGGCACTGCAATCCGACCCTCAGTTCTAAAGCTTCAGAATGAGTGATTCGGGCGTTTTGGACGTGTGGACGTGGTTTACCAGAACCTGAGCTGGACAGTAAGCCATGTTCTTCCACTTCTGCTGTACTCAAACATCCTGCCAGCTCCAGTAAACACGGCCCTCAGATGACGCTGCGCTTTTTCCCCCCTCTCTTTTACGAGAACTGCCCTGCACTGATTTGATTTGGTAAATAAAACACTCCAGATTGTTTGATTATGGACTAATCATGGTATCGGCCAGCAAAAACACTCCGTTTCCATATTACTGCCTCTCGCAGTGACTCTCGCAGGAGTGATAAGGCCAGAAAACAAGCAACGTTTAGAGGAGTTCCTCGGAAAAGGTATTTATAGGAAACACACACACACACACACACACACACACACAGGGATCACATGTCTGACCATTATGGTGTGTTGATGATATTTCCATCTCTGCATGTGGAGATATCAGAGCTGGAAAAGCAGAAACGCTGACAGGAACCCACACGCTGTAAACACCACGAGACGGTTCCGTCTTACAATAAACCATCCATGAAGAAGAAAACGATATCCAAAAAAAAAACCTTCAGTGGTGTTATACACTGTCGATACACTGTCTGATTGGTCAGAAGGTGCCGATTAGTTCTCTAGAACAGCAGCTGTGAAAATAGCGCTCGTTCAAATACATTATCGTTTCTGTGTAAATGTATAATCCTGGAATGTTTCCGTAAAGAGACGTCACAAGGAGGCTAAAGTGTCAGCGCTTTGTAACGGGAAAGCTATAACTTGAAGTTTTGCAGCATCATCAGGACAGAGTTTCCGCTTCTTTACGGTTTGCAACATAACAAGCTGCGTTTGTCTTATTAACATTATTGGTATGTTTCCTAATTCATTTTTAATTAATTCATTTACTTTTTTCATTTTTGCATATATATATACCGTATAGGTATATATTTTATTTTATCTTATTTTCTCTTTTCTTTCTTTCTTTCTTTCTTTCTTTCTTGAGAGCAGTTGTAACATGGCAAAGCAATTTCCCCCTGGGATTAATAAAGTTCTTTACATCTTGAATCTCGAATCATCGGTACATTTCTGTGGTATTAGAGGAATAAAACACTTGGGTATGGAAACTGTTTTATTCCTTACTTACAGTATATACAGAGTATTAAGTCATGTTATTGGACATGTTCCAGAACTTCCAGGAGTTTAACCGTTCACCTCATGCGAGTAATTTAGAGAAAGCAAATATTTATCTTTGGTTGAGAGAGACAGAGACAGGCGGAGAATCAGATAAGCCTGCCTCACATAATCGTTTGGCCCAAAGACACAAAAATGTCTCTGTAATGCTAATCGACTGTTTCTGTTCCACGATTCGCTCGAGCCTGAAGCACTTCTTTATTTCTACTGAACATCCTTACTGGCCTGATTCGCACGACCCTGGGCGCAAAGGTGTCCGTCGACACGTCCTCATACAACTCTCGTGTTTTAATATTTAAAAACGTGACCCAGTGTCTTCACACATCGTTTTTTTTTTTTTTAAGATACAGGATGATCACTAACATTATTTATTCAGGTTCGCGAAAATATTTGCATGCAAACACAGCCAAAAGACGCACACTGCTTATCCTGACACATCAGCTTCTCTCTCTCTCTCTCTCTCTCTCTCTCGAGGGAAAGCACACTCAGACATGCTTTCACACCGAATAAAGCAGCTTCATGTTTCAAAAGCAGGTCAAAGAATTTTAACGTGCACGTGTCCAGGAATTGGTTAAGATTTAAGCAGCGGCTGATCATTTCACTGCTTCTAAATAACACCGTCTCCAACCGAGAACATAATACCTCATACGCCAATCTTCGTAATGACAGCGTGGCACTTTGCCACTCTCTTTAGAGCCATGACTGACAGACTGAACACACACTTAACACTTCATCTGGTTTCCAAACCAGTGCAGAACGACGGAGATGAAATCCTCTCAATCTGCGTGCCAGAACACGACCACGGCTCCTGCGAGAGCCAAGAAAGAGGTCGCGGGAACTTTTTTTTCCCTTCCGCTCAGATATGAAGCTCGTTTAGTAACGCAGGAGCGCTGCATGACACGTTTAGCGCGTTCACTCATTGCTGTACAAACATCCTCGACCATTTGTTTTGCTTAATTTTTTTTATCCTTTTATTCTTAACTTCCTCCATCGTTATAGTTATTGTTTATTCTTCTATTCCTCGGTGAATCTTTTTGAATATTTAATGTAAAGCACTTGGACGCAAAATGACAAGGGCTTTATACATAAAGATCATTAGTTGTACATGATTATTGTTCGTTCATCTTCAGGAAGGGCTTAATCCTGGTCGGGGTCGCTGTGGTTTAAACGAGTAACTTGTTTATATTGTGGAAAATAGAACCGACTAAATTCCTTAGAGGTCGGCACAGTGGTGCAGCTCCAGGGTCCACGGTTCGATCCTGAGCTCGGGGTTTGTGTCGCATGTTCTCCCTGCGTCCGTGTGGCTTTCCTCCAGGTTCTCTGGTTTCCTTCAACCTCCATGGCGGTAAAACACGGCGGTAGGTGGATTGGTGACTCTAAATTGCCCCACATGGTGCTCTTTGATGGACTGGAGTCACATCCACGGTGTATTCCTGGCTCACGCCCAGTTCTCCTGGAGAGGAATGAATTCATTCATTCATTTGAAAAGATCGTGGATACAAATATGGGTACAAATAAAAGGAATATCTTCAGGAGTCGATGGGATTGATCAGAATTCCTTTAGGAGCAGGCAGGAATGAGATTAAAAAGACAATCCCAGTTTGAGCCAGTATGGGCTGAAAATGGAAAAAGAATATTTGTATTTAAAACTGTTAAATATGGCTTTAATGTGGCCACTTTTAGCCCACGGTTTAACTTCTTTCTGACTTTCAGTCGCCTCGGTCGCCTCAGGCTCGCTCACTAGGGATCATTTCGTCTGACATCTAGGACTGTTGCATGTTTTTGTTTGTTTGCACGTTTTTCTGTTTCTTATGTTCTGTAAAGCTGCTTTGAGACAATGTCCATTGTTAAAAAGCGCTATACAAATAAAACTGAATTGAATTGAAATTGAATTTTTTTGTTGTCTCAGTCTTCTGGGATTTTTTTTTTTTTCAATGCATTATGCAATTATCTCCCACTTAATAAAATGAGCATAGAGCAAGGCTTCGGTCTACCAGCATCTTCAAGCTGTTGTTGAGTGACCTTTTTCATCCCTACAGCCGCCCTTTCATTCATTATATTTAATTTTTCCTGAAACAATATTCATTTCTCAGTCTTTACTGGGAGGAGAACTCACAGCTTTTTCTGTGTGCTGTTTCTTTGTTTGAAAAAAAGGGTTAGAGAATAAAAAAGCACACACACACACACACACACACACACACACACACACACACACACACACACACACACCATCCTCCTAGTACACAAACTGCAATCAATGTGCATAAGACCTCACAGATTGGTCTGTTGGACTCCCTGTTACGAGCTGATTCGCTCAGAAGAGCAGAGGGCGGAGTCCCACAGGGAGGGAGTGGATATAAAAGGGAAGCACCTGCTACGCGACAGAGGCATCCGTGAGCTTTTACTACAAGTCATAAAAACAAGAGGAGAGGAGTTTGAAGATAAGCCGCTGTGCTGAAAGTAAAGAATCTGGGAAAGCTGAAGGAGAAGAAGAAGAAAGAGAAGAAGGAGAAGAAGAAGTGGAGGCTCGAAAAGTGAAGAAAAACAGAAAGAAACCTCTATTCAAATCTATTCTATCCGAACCTTTAAGCAGCAGGAGATCCGTTTCCTAGACCATGTCTCTGGACGTGAAGGAGAAGACCCAGGTGCGTCTGGTGTTCATGGGAGCAGCCGGCGTAGGCAAGACTTCGCTGATCCGTCGCTTCCTGAACGACTCGTTTGAGACCAAACACAGGCGCACGGTGGAGGAGATGCACAGCAAAGAGTACGAGTTCTCGGGCATCAAGGTGACCGTGGAGATCCTGGACACGAGCGGCAGCTACTCGTTCCCGGCCATGCGCAAGCTCTCCATCCGCAACGGTGACGCCTTCGCACTCGTCTACTCCATCGACGATGCAGAGTCTCTCGAGACGGTCAAGAATCTGCGTGATGAGATCCTGGAGGTCAAGGAGGACAAGTTCACGCCCATCGTGGTGGTTGGCAACAAGAGCGACCGTGATGAGTGCAGGCAGGTGAGCGTCGAAGATGTCCTTGCTACGGTGGAGCTGGACTGGAACAACAACTTCCTGGAGGCATCAGCGAAGGAGAACAAGAATGTCGTGGAGATGTTCAGGGAACTTCTCCAGCAAACCAACCTGCCCAGGCGCCTGAGTCCGGCACTGAGACGACGCCGAGAGACATTTCCTAAAGACACGAGCTTCAGGCCTCCTATGAATAAAACCAACAGCTGCACAGTGTCCTAACCTCACACATCCAACACGTTGAGGACGTTTCTCCAGGAGGAAACATCTGCAAGATGAACAACACCTCCATACGTCTCCCTCTGCTTGAGAACCCTGAGATCTTCTCTGCATCGTTCTTTCATGCAGGAGAGAAAAATGAACAGAACGAAGAACAGGTGAAAACACTGAGCAAAGATGACAACACCCAGAATTCCTCTCTGCCGGTGACTGCAGGTGAGGGAGGACCTGAAGGAGAAAAAAAAAAGAAAAACAGAATAAATTTATAAATGAACATAAAGGAAAAGACCTGACAAAGACTCGTTTAAATGTTTGTGCTGCTCCAGAAAAGACGTTCCATCAATGTGTTGATAATATTTTGCATACTGTATTAGTGTTGCTTGTAACGAAACCACGCTCGCCATATCGTGAAGATTAAATCATAAAAAAGCAATTATACACCATGCTGACAAGTTGTTTTTGTCCTGCGGGTTCTCGAGCCAGGGGTTCCTACAATCAGCTACCACTGGTTTCCAGACGTTATAGTTGAGTTTTAAGCTGAACGCTTGGTCATGAGATGTGAACAGATTTAATCTAAAAGCTAAAACATATTTTAAAAAACCATGTGAAAAAAAAATATATCTCAAAATATTTAAATGTGGTTTATGCAGAAGATCATTTCAGGAATAAAATCTCTAATGGCTTCGATAAATAAAAGTAAATGTTTTACATATTAACCTATTGCTTTGATGTAATAATAAGGAAATTAAATACATTTTTTGGGAAAGGGGTCCACTGGCTGCAAAAGTTTTGGCACCCAGTACCATCCAGGTACACCAATCAACGTATAAACCCGGCAACTCATTGTAAAGCATGTTATATATATAAATGTTATGAATTTTACATATGTATGCATTAACTGATGATGTTGTTGTCATGTTTACATGAAGAAGTCTAAAAGTGTATTAAAACAAACCCGATATTGTCCACTGTTTGATGAATTTGTTGTTTTTATCTTGCTCTCATGCACTTCGTCGAGTATTTTTTGTTTTTTTTACGCATGCGCAAAATGTGTCTTTTTTTTTACATGAACTGTACATGCACGTATAAAATGTGTTTCACTGTTCAATGTTGTCTACTGTAGTTAATAAACCACAAATTGACAAACCTCAAAACAGTGCACTATGTGGTGGCTAGGGTGCAGTTTTTGGACACTTGCTGCATGGTAGGAGTTACACGTATTAATAAACGCGTGCCATTAACAGAATTTTAATGCCAGTTTGTTGGTTAATGTTCGTGAAGGTTTCACACATGACTTTCTTAGAGGAAACTGAATTGTCTTTGTTTTAAAAACGCATTTTAGAAAAGTCAAGATTGGCAATGTAATAAACGATCCAATGAAAAGCGCTCAGAGTGATTTTGTTAATCAGTGTTGCCCCCTGGTGGTAACATCATATCAGTGCAAATAAATATCTGTATACAGGACACTGGAGCAACAACACGTCTCTGCCGTGAAGTTTTTTGTTTGTTTGTTTTGTTTGGTTTTTTTTAATTCATGATTTTGAGATCATCCACACTTTCTGACCATCAGCAGACTTAAAGAGTTTTGTATTACGTTGTATTTGATCAGATTTTACTGTGGATTTTAGTCGTATATACAGTATCTACATGTATAGAGAGAGTCTGTCAGGAAAGTTAGC
This sequence comes from Pangasius djambal, assembly GCA_022985145.1. Classification (NCBI taxonomy): domain Eukaryota; kingdom Metazoa; phylum Chordata; class Actinopteri; order Siluriformes; family Pangasiidae; genus Pangasius; species Pangasius djambal. The sequence continues at coordinate 33,166,850 of CM040976.1, read as the reverse complement.
ACAAAAGTTTAGGCGCAAAGTTAATTCAAACAAATTAAAGGGTTAATTAGGATTAAGTGTTTGAGTGCTTTGGTTATTGAGCAACCCTGATTTGGCCCAGCCCTGCCCAGTGTACTTTGGCCCTTACGATCAGAATAAACTTGATGCAGCAAAGAAAAGAAATTCCTGAAGACCTGAGTAAAAAAGATGTTGAATCCTATCAGTCTGGAAAAGTTTCCAAAGCCATTTCTAACGTTCTGGGGCTCCACAGAACCGTAATCCGAGCCATATTGCCCAAATGGAGAAAGTTTGGAATAGTCACCTTCACATGAGTGGCCGTCCTGCGGAAATCTCTCCTAGAGCAAGGCGTAAAATCATCCAGAAAGTCACAAAGAACCCTAGAGGAAAATCCAAAGCTCTTCAGGCCTCACTCGCCTCAGCTCAGGTCAGTGTTCGCGACTCTACTATCGGAAAGACATGGCTCATCAATGCTCATCTCTAGTTTGCCAGGAAGCACCTGGGTGATCAACGTGAACTCTGCAACAATGTTCCATGGACAGAAGAATCAAATATGGAACCTTTTATTGTTTCCTTTTCTGCATTATTAGGCTTTAGTTAAAGATCTGAAGACATTCAGTGTGAAAAAAAAAATGTGCAAAGATGCAGAAAGTCAGATGAAGTCAAAATACTTTTTCACAGCAGTGTAAATAACAAACCGCAGGTCTACGTCATCACACGCTGACCTCAAAAGACACTGGACCTCATTTATCCGAGCTGAACTACAAACCGCTGGCAGATTCACAGAAGTTGAGAATCTTTATGCCTAAGTTGCTTTTGTAACACGTTAAGCTGTTTATTATAGTAGTTTACATCACACGCTGAATTCTGGATTCTGATTGGTCAGTAGGTGTTGATTAATTCGCTATAACAGCAGCTCGGACAGTAGCGAAGCTGCAGATCACAGGCTCATACGGTATTAACGCGCTCGTTCGAATACGTTATCGTTTCTATAGTAACAGCTCGTTCACAGGGACTCATGAAGCAGACACTCCATATAAACGGATTAAGGAAGGAGACGTTTATTTAAGATTTATGGAAGGAGTCTCCAGTGTCGGCGCTTTGTAACAGTCAGAGATGAAGCTGGAACGTTAACGTTTTCGGACGTCTTCAGGACAGAGGGGTTTCACACCACCCTGTCGTGGATTATTTCCCTATAACAGCACACCGCCACGTGTTTTATTCTTTCCTTGTAATGGGGGAAAGCTTCATGTGAAACTCGGTGCTTTATATTTAGTTTATAGGGTCGTTCTTTTCCTAGTTATGATTACTAACGTGTGAGAGAAAGTCGCTGTTTTCTCCTGATTCATTACACTGCAGGAAGTATCCTAGGAAGTCAGTTATGAAGCTTATTTCTAGATATTTTTTACTTATTTCAATTATCCCATAGTGAGAAATATGTATTCAGGATAACTTCGCTTGCTTTCATCTTTGCAGTGTGTAAAGGGGTTTTCTCTACAGTCACTAACACGTACACTCCTGGGCCAAGCACAGAATGGCAAGTCTTAAGCTTATAATGGTCTTAACAACTAATCGTCGGTTAGAAACTGAGCGAGAATGAAGCAGATGCGCTCCTGAGAGCCCCTGCGCCTCCATCCGCCGGTTTCCTTTTGCTGGTTTGGGGGAAAAGCTAGAAACAGGGAAATTCACTTCTATAGTCTTCTTCTATTGTACGCAAAGGTCAAATCATGACAATGATTCAAATGTTTGATGTAAAATTCGAACTAACACA